>CM064513.1:89087350-89156615 GCA_032716605.1 Paralithodes platypus
AACATCTTCGGATTTCTATTCAAAAGACCTACCGTACCAATGAATTCAATAATCTTATATGCTTTCGTTACTACTTCAGTACTTTCTTGGCCCGGTTTTAAAATATTTGTAATTCTTATTCCTAAATCTGTTTCTTTGTCGACACTTTCGAGTTGAATACCACCTATTGAATAATTCGCCCTATTGTTCCTATAACCTATGTGCAGTACTTTACATTTATCGATATTGAAGCTCATTTGCCAGGTCTGAACCCAGTTAGACAGTTTATCTAAATAATTTTGGATGCATTGTATTTGAGTTTGAGAGAGTACCGTGCTTGCTATTTTTGTCATCTGCAAATTTTGAAATACTACAGGAGAGACCGTCATCAATGTAATTTAGGCCTATATAAATCAAGAAGAGGACAGGTTCGAGCACTGACCCCTGGGGAACACCGCCGCTTGTGACTTTAGTCCAGTTCGATGCTTTACCGAATATTACTGCTCGTTGCATTCGTCCAGTTAGCCAGTTTTCGATCCAGTGGAGCATACTCCCTTGTATACCATGAGCCTTTAGTTTTACCAGGAGACTGTCAAAGGCTTTCTGAAAGTCAAGGTAAACTATGTTAAGGGGGGTGACCTGCATTTTTCGCTTTCTTGGTTGTATCCATTCGGCCCCATTCAGCCCCATTCAGCCTACTGTTTTAAGACATTTATCCCCATCCAGGTGTCAATTTTTTCCTGGCGAGCGATAGCGAGCCAGCTCTTTATGGAGAAATCGGGCTTCGTCGGAGAAATTTTTCTATCGAAAAATGTACAAAATTAGCCAGCTGTCTAACTCATTGTCCAAAATATGGTGGTTCGCTATCGCTCGCCAAGCATACATCAACACCTGGATGGGGATAAACGTCTTAAAACAGTAGGCTGAATGGGGCCGAATGGGGCCGAATGGATACATCATAGAGAGAGACTAAAGGCAGATCACCCCCCCTTAACTGCTTTACTTTCATCGTACTTGTTGAAAATATAATTAAAAAAAAAAGTCTAGAAGATTTGTTATATATTAACGCTTGCTTCGGAAACCGTGCTGTTAATCTTTTATTATTATGTTGTTGTTGTTGTTGTTGTTGTTGTTGTTGTTGTTGTTGTTGTTCCCCAAGCTGCCTGGTCGAACAGCCCCAAGGCCCCGAGCAATTCCAAGGCCATAACCGAGTGCCCCCACAGAACCCCCCCTGCCGACCACAATAAAGCCTGGGTGACCGAAGCCACTCCATGGCGGGGAGCTGAGTAGGCTGCGGAAACGCCCGGGAAACCAAAGCCCCACCCAGGGCCCTGTGCCCCTCAGCAATTATGAAGAGAAAGTTGAGGGGCAAGGGAAAAATGTGACGCTTTGGCTTCCAATCTTGGTAGATTGGGAGGTCAATCCACGGAAAAGACGCCGTCACTTGAGATCTAGAAAATATATAAGTTAAAGGAACAGTCAGAGTAAGCTATGGGTATGGCAGAGATCGCTCAGTTCTCACTCTGATAGACCAGCCCATCACCACATGACTAGAACCCAATCCTCTCAGCATCAGCTAGGAAAGGCCCTAGAAAGCCGCCTTTGGCGGGGGGGATAGCTCCCCTATTTCAACCCCTTTCGGGGTCGGGCACCCACCTTCTTTTATTCTTTTATTCTTTTATTATGTTCTTTCCTATTAGTATGTGTTGCTAAGACACTTAGGCCTATACTTCCTACACAATGCTTGCGTCTTGCCGTAACATAATTATGGGAGTGAGGAAATATGGTCAATTTCTGCGACGGTGTCTTATGATAAGCCGCTGTCACAGGAGCGCTTTTTCTGTCAATTTTCCATGAGCAAGTTTTTTCTGGTATTATTTTGAGACATTTTCGCACTGGTATCGGTAACTAGACTGAAGGTAGATTATTTTAGGCGGCTGAATTCTGTAAAGGTGTATTCATTTTTAGCTTTCAGACCATAATTGCCCGTAAAAATTGCTCGAAAAAGGGCTCGTGTGACTGGCTTTATGATACTGAAGGAAAATTAACACAGCTTTATAGATTCATTATAATTGTAGTTAAGGTATCAGAATAAGGTGAATATTAACCACTTCTGTACCGGCAACGTCTTTTTCACTTTAATGTAGCTACTATTAGAAAAAAAATCCGTTCTAAAAGGGTCACCAGCAATTAGTAGGCTTCGAACTATCTCATTTAAGGGGAGGCTCCACCTTGGTAGGATAATTCCAGTTGTATAACCAGTATTGTGTAAACGTTTATATTATTTGATCCCAGTGCTTTAACACTCAAGCCGCGGCTCTCGACTTAAGTCGGGTGAGAGAACCATGGCCTAACTAGCGGGTCCCGACTTAAGTCGCAAGGGATTTTGAGCACATTATCGGCTCTGAGAGAGAGTCCACGCGATGGGAGGACCGCAGGCAGGCTGTGACCGCTTGGCCCGAACCTAGCAAGGTTACTGGCGTGTTTAAGACATACCTACACATCCCTCTCCTCGCTAGACAGGGTAAAATCTCGGGAAATTACCGTATTTTAGGGTTTTTCCCCTCGTGTTGCAAGCGAACCCGTTGTCGTACAAGGATGATTCAGGTGTCATTGGAAAGCTCTATTATCGCCCTTTCACGGATACATAATTGTATTACGCTCTGGCTCTTGTTTATGCATGAAAAAGAGCATGGAATGATGCTTGTTTAGGGTAAATCTGCCCACCTGGCAGTTAGTAAAAGTTACAAATGTCCCCGTCCGTAAAGGGTTAAGGAATATCTGGTGCAATTTTCATCACCTTATTTGCGCTCGTGCAGCAGCGAAATCCTTTTTATACCAATATTAAATACAAGGATCATATATTTACCAATAGAAATTGCCTGTTTTTTGTTTAACCCTTTACTAGCGGCGCTCGACTTAAGTCGAGTGAAAGAAACTGGGAGAAAACGGGTGAAAAATGGGTGAAGATCGAGTGAAAATGGGTGGAACAGTAATGAACCATACGTCCGACATCTGTGGCCTCCCGGCCCACACTAACTCCAGTTCCCCCACCGCACGGGTGGATGACAGTGTGACCAATAGTTAGCGAAAAGTGAACAATGTAGCAAAATCAGCTAAACTTCCATCTTTGAGGTAACACTGTCAGGGCTCCACGAGTGCTACGTAGCTGTATGTGGTGTCATTGTGTAGCGATTTCCGCCTAGTTTTCGGCACAATACAGTTCCTTTCATGCTAATGGTTGATATTGCAGTCAGAATGGCCTGAAAAGGCCCAAAACGGCCACAGACCCCCCGCTAGACAAGGGTTAAAGTAGCCTAACTATATTACCTTCAAATGTGCAAGATTAGTTTTCCCCAATGATACATACAAGCCGTGGAAAAAAATATTGAATGTATGTGTATGGTATCGGGGCCCTATGTTACAAAAATAAAAATTTGCTGACAAAAAAAACATAGGCCTAGTTGTAAACACACTTTCCTTTTGTGCAAAGTTGCGTAGATACATATGGAACTTGTCTGCAAAGTATGGACGATATCGAGTAATATTCATGAGTACAGTTGATTTTACATGTCGATAAGACATTTATCGCAGAAGAGGCAAAAGAAATTGCAAGTAAAATTTTGAGATAGAAATCTGGGTAAAATGTTTTAGTTACCTCTATAATATTGTTCTCTGATACACAGTGTAAAAGAAAATGGAGCTGCCAGAGAATATTTGGGTAACAATAATATTTGTTATTTTTGTTTATCTCGCATACCAAAAAAATACGTAAATGGGGAGGTGGGGGGTGGGGTTTGGAGATATCAGATGGTGATTTTTTCTCTTCCCTTTCATTTTATTACACTATATGAAGTATTATAATTACAAACATAACATATATATATATATATATATGGGTTGAAGATGTCGGATGGTGTTTTTACTCTTCACTTGCACTTTCCTACACTGTAGGAAGGATTTTAGCAGAAAAAAAAAAAAAAAAATGCTTTCAGGGTCCCAATAGGTGTAGCCTCCCCTTAACCCTTTTTATTACCACATATCCTTCTTAGACCGCACACAATTGACAATGATCATTAGGGGTATGATGCCTATTTAGAGAATTCAGATTAATTAAGATATAATGACACACACACACACACACACACACACACACACACACACACACGCACGCACGCACGCACGCACGCACGCACGCACGCACGCACGCACGCACGCACACTCTAATTCTCAATATGTCTATCTGTTTTTCTGTCTCATATAGATAAACTTATATTTCACTGGTCTCAAAATTCTCCCCTGACTAGCAGCTCCACAACATAACCCCGGCCCTCCCAGAACCCTTACTAACAACAGCTTGAATACCGGTGATTATCTCTCTCTCTCTCCTGCCCCCCCAGCCCCTTCTCTCTCTCTTTCTCTCTCTCTCTCTCTTCTGCTTTTATTATCCTTGCCTTCCACTTTGTAGCAAATTCTATTTTAGCATTAAGTCCGGACTGCCTACTAGGGACCGCAAGGTCTGTGCAGTCTGTGTATCTATGTAACTCTCTCTCTCTCTCTCTGACACTCACAAACACACTCATCTCTCTAGATTAGATCAGATGAAGGTATTGAGGGATAAGCCTATACATTCTACTTTTCCTATTTTTCTGAAGAGTGTAGACAGCGGAGAAGGGGTGTTGGAGAGAGAGGAATTTGTTGGGGTGGTTTTGTTATGTGTGTTTAGTCTGTATACGTCGTCAGGATGTCCCCTGACTGGGTGCGAGCATGTGAAACATGCTAGGACGTACTACCACACCCACTAAATGTCCACCGTGGCAGGGATTCGATCCCGGGTCTTGCATATTCACACGTGAGCGTGCTCACCACTCGACCACCACGGCCCTATCATCTCTCCAGTACCACAACATAACCCCAACGCAGCCAAGACCTCTCACTAACAACGGCTTGAATACCGGTGATATATCCCCCCTGCCCCTCAACGTCCTTCTCGCTACTGGTATCTCTAACACACACACACACACACACACACACATACGCGCTGTGTTTCGTGCGGGGCCGGGGCGAGGGTTCGAATCCACCAGAATCCTAAAGTATTTATCGGCCATAGCGACGGAGAGAATTGTATCGTGGTTCCTCCCTAACCAAGCCTGCTGTCAGCCTGTGTTAGCCTACATATCTTCTCACCAATACAAAGTGCATCTGCGTATGTACAGTACTTGGTGGGAAGCTAGGCACCTCACATTCGCCAACGGTCGCATGAGAGCTCTAGTTAAGGTAGAATAAGTATTGTACTGTACCTAGGTTTAAGAAAAACTATGTAGATTTTCAGCCTCAGGGCTGCAATGAACAATACACCGACAATTATTAACTATTATTATTTATTACACTTACTCACTCTTTCTCTCCCCCCTTCTCTCTCCAGTGCCACAACATAACCCCGACCCAACCCAGAACCCTCACTAACAACAGCTTGAATACCGGTGATTACCGCTCCCCCCGCCTCGCCTCTCTCTCTCTCTCTCTCTCTCTCTCTCTCTCTCTCTCTCTCTCTCTCTCTCTCTCTCTCTCTCTCTCTCTCTCTCTCTCTCTCTCTCTCTCTCTCTCTCTCTCTCTCTCTCTCTCTCTCTCTCTCTCTCTCTCTCTCTCTCTCTCTCTCTCTCTCTCTCTCTCTCTCTCTCTCTCTCTCTCTCTCTCGATGTAAGCCTGTAACTGCGCTCTGATTTAGTCCATTTGCGGTAACTTGGATCAAAAGTTTAGTGTGTGTGTGTGTATGAGAGAGAGAGAGAGAGAGAAAGAATGTGTGTATGTATGTATGCATGTACTATATATATATATATATATTTATATATACTGTATATACGGTATATATGTATATAATATGTATGCATACTGTGTGTTTGTGTGTGTGTGTGCTATATTATTGTAACTAGTTTTTTATGTAATCTGTAACACTGTAATCATACCCTGTTCCAAGTAGGTTGGGCAGAAATCGTGAACCCTAAACTCTGTATTTTAAAAAGGACCAGAGCAAATGGGGTGTAAATTTCCACGCCTATTCCCTGGCTGACCCTTTCCAGTGGTAGACATATTAGGTTAATGTTAGAGAGTTGGGGCCTATCTATTTGGAACAGGGTATAGTAAAGCCGGTATCACACGAGCGCTTTTTCCCTCAACATTTATCCTCAACATTAGTCTGGCAGCTTGTGAGGTCAACATTTAATATATTTCTTTGACCTAAATTCATCTATCATCAGTCTAGTTTCCTATACCAGGGCAAAATATTCCAGAAATGTTGCCAGAAAAATGTTAATCATAGAAAGTTGACTATAAAAGCTCTCGTGTGATACCGGCTTAACTCAACTCAGAAGACTGTTTGGCAAGTGTGTGTGTGTTTTAAATGTGTGTGGTACTAATGCGTGTTTGTAGTTTTTAATTGTGTTGTGGATAAAGTCCCTTGGTCCAGATTGGTTAGTGGATATTTGATTAACCCTTTTCAGTACCGGTGGCGTCCTTTTAACTTTATTCTGGCTTCTATTACGTGACTTTATCCAGTTCAAAAAGGGCCTCCAGCCACTAACAACCTTCGAACTATCTCACGGTATCCGTTTTGCTACCACAGATACTTTTTAATTTGCAAAAAGTTGTCGGAACATAGCTTAAAAAAATAAAAATAAAAACAATAATGAAAAGACGTAGCCTGTACTAAGGGGAGATTTCCACTTGAGGTATTTTTTTCTTGACCCCTTTCTCCCTCATGGTTAGCCCCATTGCTTTTGATATTATAAGACGTTCGCCCCATTAGTTTGGCGATTTTAAGAACTTTCGCCCCATTTCTGTCAATTTTAAGACTTTTCGTGCCATTTAGGTGTCGATTTTTTCCTGGCGAGCGAAAGCGAGCCTGTAATTTAAGAGGAACCGGCCTTCGGCCGGGAAATGTATACCGAAAAATGTACAAATTTATCTTGAAAGGGGGTCTAGGGGCTGTAATGTTAAGCTTGATGGAAGTCTAGCGAACTAACTAAAAACCTCCCCTTAATAATGTTGAAGACGTGGGTTGAAAAGAAACTGACTATAGTGGTTTATGTGGCAGTCCATTCTTACCCTTCAACAAAGAGCTTATAATTTATATAATTTAGTATATTTGTTTTAGCTTTATTGATTCTTGCTTGCCATTGTATTCCGTAGCTTAAACCTTTCGTCTGGACACAGGGGGCACTTCCTGGCTTGTGCATATTTCTTTAACTGTCTTGATGGTGCGCGGAATTTCGATGTGAGTATCCTAGGTTCGAGTCCTTGGAGTGCCACATGTATTTGTTGATTTCATTAATTGAGTTTGGAGGTGAAGTTGGTTGGTGGAAAAAACATAATAATTGCTAAACTAAAAATGACTTCTTCACACATAGTCTTTTGTGCCGTACTGAACGTTTATTTCACATTGTTTCTACTCGTTTGTCGTTCCCTCTCTCTCACTCTCTCTCACACTCACTCACTCTCCCTCTCTCTCTCTCTTATTCACAGCATTTTCCGATCCCGTTCGTCCCCCTCCCACTCCAATTCATCAACACAGAGGAATTCAGTCAACACTTGTATATAATTTGCATCTTATTTAAGAGAGAGAGAGAGAGAGAGAGAGTTACAAGTAGTTACAAGGAATATTTATTATCACAGAAACCTTGCGGTCCATTTCGTGGAGATACCGTACTCAAGCTGGAAGGAGAGAGACAGTTTAGTGCACTACACTCTTTACAGAGTGTGCAAAATACTATCTACTCTCTTCTTGAACTGCTCTACTTAAGAACTATTTACAACTTTGGAGGGAAGTTTGTTCCAAGTAGAACAGATCTTATATGTGAAAAGGTTTCCACATACAGTATACTAGTGCTGAACCTTTTTAATTATAATTTTCAGCCATGGTTGTGTGCTTTATTCATATTTAGGCTAAAAATGTTGATAAAATCCACATTGTCAAAGCCATTAAGTATTATAAGAACTTCAATGAGCTAACTTCGTAGTATGTGTGTTTTCAGCAGAAAGACATAACAAATCTCAACCAGTTCTCATCGCTCAGTCTTCTAATCAATGGAATTAACTTTGTAGCCCTAGCTTGTACTCTTTCCAGTCGCTCTATATCTTTCCTGAGTGCTGGATACCAGAATTGAACAACAGATTCCAGGAGCGGCTGTATCAGAGCGTTGTAAAGTGTGAGGACTATTTCCTTATTTCTACTGTATATCGGTACTTAATTTGCATCTTCATGTAGCCCAATAATATCTGAGCTTTCTTCTCTACTTCAGTGCACTGCTTGGAAAACTTTAAGTCACTGCTAATCAGAACACCCAAATCCTTTTCCAAGTCTGTCACTTCTAGAGGCATTCCCAATAGCGAATAGCCTGCCTTGGGTTTTTTTTAGCCGATAGGCATAACCTTGCACTTTTCCAAGTTTAGAGGCATCTGCCATGTCTCCGACCATTCACTCAGTCTGTTGAGGTCCATCCCCTTTGAGGCCCTTCACATTCATTCCAAGCTTTATGTCATCTGCAAACTTGGAGACCAATATCGATGTCATTGACATATATGATTAGCAGAAGTGGGCCAAGGACAGATCCCTGTGGAACTCCAGAAGTGACTGGAGTCCACTCAGAAAAAACACCATTGATTACCACTCGTTGCTGCCTTCCTGTTAGCCAACTTTCTATCCAACTTGTGACCTCTGTATTGATACCTAGTGCACTCACTTTTGACATTAGCCTGCAATGAGGCACTTTGTCAAAAGCTTTTTGCAAATCTAAGTAAAGGATGTTTATGGCCCTTCTTTGATCATACTCACTCAGCATTTCATGGACAAACTCCAGTATATTGGTAAGACATGATCGGTGTCGCCTGAATCCATGTGAAAATCTGAAATACATATCTCGATGGGGGTTCTTGGGGGCACTTTCTAAGCTTGATTACTCTAGAAATCCATATGGGGTCAAAAGGATGGAACTATTTTGGAGGTCGGTCTCTCTCTCTCTCTCTCTCTCTCTCGCTCTCTCTCTCTCTCGCTCTCTCTCTCTCTCTCTCTCTCTCTCTCTCTCTCTCTCTCTCTCTCTCTCTCTCTCGCTCTCTCTCTCTCTCTCTCTCGCTCTCGCTCTCTCTCTCTCGCTCTCGCTCTCGCTCTCGCTCTCGCTCTCTCGCTCTCTCTCTCTCGCTCTCGCTCTCGCTCTCAGAGTCAGGGGAATGAATGAATGGAAATAACTGGCGCATGTCAGGATGAATGGAAAAGCTTGATAAAAGAGAGTGCATGGGAGTGTTTTTTTTGTTTGTTACGCTTTTTGAACTTGACAACCTGGAAAATCTTCATACACTATGATGTCGTAGAGCAATAGAGTCGTTGATATGTTCTAACGAAGGATGAACCCGGAATGAAGTGATTGATGTGGATGATAGGACAATAATTCCTAAATATTTAGTATATAAATATTTTATGTGTTTTGGCAATAGTTATTGTCTCCTTTGTCTATAAAGATGATAAGAAGAAGAACAGAATGAGAATCTAGAGGAACGGGTAGACAGAGAGCCAGGTTGAGGAACGAAATGCGAAAGTTTGCTTGGGTAGGATGGAACAGGCTAACATCTGACCAGTTAGAGTGGAAACGTTTGGAAGAGGCCTTTGTCTGCAGTGTACTAACTCAGACTGAAGATAATAATGATGATGATGATGATTGGTGATGATGATGATGATGATGATTGTCTATAGTAATTTATTTTTATGACACCAATATAATATTTTTGTTTGGCTTATAGCAGCGTATATTTATAGAACTCTAGTACATATATCATTTTTTCATTGGGCCTATATCAATCTAAGTGACCAACAGACTAATACATACTGCTACTGTATTATTAAATGAGAATAACATTGTAGTTGTCAATTGTATCTGTTAATTAGAACGAGTCATTATTAACAGGGCTGTGATTGACTTATAATAGCTGGGTTCATTAGTGAGCAGTCATTATGGATGTACTGTGTGTGTGTGTGTGTGTGTGTGTGTGTGTGTGTGTGTGTGTGTGTGTGTGTAGGTACTGTGTGTGTGTGTGTAGGTACTGTGTGTGTGTGTGTAGGTACTGTGTGTGTGTGTAGGTACTGTGTGAGTGTGTGTAGGTACTGTGTGAGTGTGTGTAGGTAATGTGTGTATGTGTGTAGGTAATGTGTGTGTGTGTGTGTGTGTAGGTGTAGGTACGGCTTTGTGTGTGTGTGTGTAGGTACTGTGTGAGTGTGTGTAGGTAATGTGTGTATGTGTGTGTGTAGGTACGGCTTTGTGTGTGTGTGTGAGAGAGAGAACTTTGGTTTATGGGGTTAGGGTTGATGTTAATTTATCTTTGGGTGTTTTAATATACTTCTGTAAAATTAGTAACTTACAATTTCATGGAAATTATACAAGTAACCTGAAATATTTCTACAACACCTGTAGCCGATTAAGTTGTTGATTAAACTGTATACAGATGACTGAGATAAGTAAATATATATATACACAAAATAACGAAGAGTAAGAGATGGAGTTGTGTTTATACTGTTTATGCGTCAAAGTCTTTAAGCAAATTGATATGCGAATTAGTTTATGTCCATATGGTGCATGAAGTACCGGTATATACGGTACATAACTTTCATATTACCGTCTCCAAGCACGCACGGTCAGGAAAATAAACATTTATAAAACACACACACACACACACACACACACAAACACAAACACACACACACACACACACACACACACACACACACAGGCATAGAAACCATATATGAAGAACCTCTCTCTCTCTCTCTCACACACACACACACACACCACACACACACACACACACACACACACACACACACACACACACACACAGACACACACACACACATACACACATATAAAACATATATGAAGAACCTATCTATCTCTCTCTCACACACACACACACACACACACACACACACACCACAACACAACAACACACACACACAAACACACACACACCCGTAGCCTAGTAGGTAGAGCTCTCGTCTAACACACGAGGGGTCGGGGGTTCAATCCCCGGCCGGGCGGAGACCAATTGGGCTTGTCTCCTTTCATGTGGTAGCCTAAGTTCACCTAGCTGTAAATAGGTACCTGGAATAAGTGGACGACGTTGTGACGTCCCATCTGGGGTTGGCAAAAATGGTACAAGGTGAGATGGGTATCATATGGTTCACCTAAGCTGATGGCTACCTAAGCCTTCGGGCGAGACGGTACCGTCTATAGTGAGAATGGTACCATACAGATCCACCCTAAGCCTTCGTTTCCGATGTCACAAATTGGCTAAAATACAGACTACACACACATCCACAGCCATTCCAACAATACATAAAACACTTAACATGCATTTCACGCAATACATTCCCAGTTAAGGAGGCGCGATAATAATGAGCTTAGCTCGCATTGCGTGGATTCCCCTTGACGAACAAGTAACTGAGTTACAGGCATAGAAAACATATATGAAGAACATCTCTCTCTCTCTCTCACACACACACACACACACACACACACACACACACACACACACACATACAGAAAACATATATGAAGAACATCTCTTCACACACACACACACACACACACACACACACACACACACACACACACACACACACACACACACACACACACAGGCATAGAAAACATATATGAAGAACATCTCTCTCTCTCTCACACACACACACACACACACACACACACACACACACACACACAGGCATAGAAAACATATATGAAGAACATCTCTCTCTCTCACACACACACACACACACACACACACACACACACACACACACACACACACACACACACACACAGACATAAAACATATATGAAGAACCTATCTCTCTCTCACACACACACACACATACACCCCGTGGCGTAACTGATAGTGCGTCTGGCTCACAACCAGAAGGTCCCGGGTTCGAGACCCGGGCGGGGAAGAGGCATTTGGGCAAGTCTCCTAACGGTGTAGCCTCTGTTCACCTAGCAGTATAAATAGGAACCTGGTATAAGTGGATGAAGTTGTGACGTCCCATCTGGGGTTGGTGATCGGTTACAAGGTGAGATGGGTATCGTACTGGTCAACCTAAGCTACAGGTCAATGTAAGCCTTCGGGTGAGACTGGTACAGTAGTGAGAATGGTACCGTACAGATTAACCCTAAGCCTTCGTTTCCAGATGTCGCCAATTGGCTAAAATACAGACTACACACACATCCACAGCCATTCCAACGACACAAACACTTAACATGCATTTCACGCAATACATCAGTCACACAGGCGATAATAATGAGCTTAGCTCGCATTGCGTGGATTCCCCTTGACGAACAAGCAAGTGAATCACACACACACACACACACACACACACACACACACACACACACACACACACACACACACACACACACACATAAAACATATATGAAGAACCTCTCTCTCACACACACCTGGATTCTGGATTCCTGGATTGTAGTTTAGGACCGAAGTCCTGGGCCACGCTGGTGCGCCGCCCTCAGTAGTTCCTCGCTCTGGTTTGATGTAGCAGGCTGTTTCCATCGGACGTTTGGTAATAGTGTGGCAGCGATGGTTTGTCGGGTATTGTTCGTAGGAATTTGTCCAATCCAGTCTTGAAACTTAAGAGAGAGCCTGTGTGTTCTCTTAGTTGCTTGGGGAGACAGTTATATATCCTTGGACCGTGTACAGCCATTGAATTCTCTTTCAAGGTTTGTAAGCTCATCCTTGTTCTCACTAAACGCGGAATAGTGTACAATTTTCCTCTTCTACTGCTGTATGTCGTCCTAATTTCATCTTCGTTTTCCAGATTTGGTATCATTTCGTTAATTATTTTCCACACGTACATTGCTACATATCTCTCCCTTCTCTCCAATGAGTACATATGTCTAAATGCTGTAGTCTCTGTGCCAGTAATCCATGTTGTTCAGTCCTTCGATTCGGGCCGTGTACGTTCGTTGTACTGCCTCCAGTTTTCTGATTTGGCCGATGTTTGTGGGGTTTCATAACTGGCAGCAGTATTGAACCAATGGTAGTATCAGGGCCCTGAATAATACTATTAACGCACGTGGTTCTCTTGTTTTGAATGTTCTAAAAATCCATCCCATATTCTTTCTGGCCTTCGCTACAGTATTATCAATATGACGGTCGAAGCTAGCGTCATCGCTTATTGTTATTCCAGTCCCGCAAGTGGTTGCTTTGGATTATAATTCCTCCTTTCTGGTGTTGTATAGTCCTTGTCGGCCACTTCCTGCTTCGGGTGTCGATATCCAATAACTCGAATTTTGTGCATTGAATATCATATTATTTATTTCTGCCCAGTATATATCGTCTTCAGGTCATCATTTTATAATCATCTTCCCTTCTCACAATGCCCAGTAGTCGAGTGTCGTCTGCGAATGAGGTTGTTTTACAGTACTGTATACTCTGGTCGATATCACTGATATATATGAGGAAAAGCAAGGGGCCAATCACCGATCCCTGTGCCACACCACTTCTCACTTCCGACTTCTTGGATTCGCTTCCTTCGATCATTACCGATTGACTTCTATTAGTGATAAAGCTCCCGATCCACTTGTGTAGCCTACCTCCAATCCCAATATGTTACAGTTTTTGCAATAAGATCGAGTGGTCAACCTTGTTGAAAGCTTTAGAGAAGTCCAGGTAGATTGCATCTGCACCATCTCCATCCTCTAGAGCACTCAAAATATCCATCCTGTGTTGAAGAAGCTGCGACACGCACAATCTTCCGCTTCTAAATCCGTGTTGACCTTTGTTATAAAGCGATTGTTCCTCCAGATATTTGGTTACTTTTTTTACAACTATCCTCTCGAATATTTTAATTACGTCTGAAGTAAGAGCCACCGGTCTATAATTTTTTTGGTTCCGTTCTCGGCCCACTTTTATAGATGGGTGATATTTGTCCGTGTTTTAAGAGACTAGGTATTTCCCCAGTATCCAGCGACTTTCTCCATATCATGTGCAGTGGTTTGGATATAATGGAGGCACACTGCTTCATGAGTATTGCTGGTATACAGTCTGGTCCTGCAGCAGTATATGTGTTGATTTCTCGTATGGATGTCTCTATATCTGTCCTATCGAACTCTACATCGCTCAATTGTGATTCTGCGGGCGGTGTTGTTGTATGCCACTGATTCACTGTATCTAGTTTTGGTGTACTAAATGCAGACACATACTGGTGGTTAAGGGCTTCGCTCATTTTTTGTGGATCACTGGTGAGGTATCCATTGTACTTGAGTGGTCCTATGGTTGTTCGCATGCTTGCTTTTTTCTTGGCATACTTAAAAAAGTATTTTGGGTTCTTGTCAATGGTGTCCACAGCTCTCCGTTCTTCAGATTTTGCTTCTCTGTCGTACGACTGTGCGAGGTCTCTTTCGATACGTGCTAATTTTTGCTTTATCATATTCTCTTCTTCGCTTTCCACTAATCGTTTATTTAATTTTGTCCTCTTCCTCATCAGTATTTTCCTCTCTCTTGGGATTGTGTATTCTCATGGTTGTCTCTTACTTGGGATATTCGCTACACATATGTTCAGGAGCTTGGAACTAAAATGTTGGTACATCTCGGTGCTTGTCCGTCCTTCCATCTCTCCATGCCAATCCGTATTGGATATTTCATTGTTGATGGTTTTCCAATCTATGTCATCCTGGAAAAAATTAAGGATCGGAAGTCTTTTGTGTTCGCCATAGATTTTGTGGTTCTCGACTTGCTTGCAATGTTGTTTCAATCACCATAACTCGGTGATCTGAGATATCTGTCTCTTCGAGCCTTATGTCGCTATAATTTCTTCATCGTTGGTGAGAAATATGTCCAAAATATTGTTTCTTCTTGTTGCTAAATGTATTATCTGTTCAGCATTAAGTCTTCCATCATTTTGAATAGTATATTAGCTTGTGATCGGTCTTCTGATGTTCCCCCATATATAGTTGACTCATTCCACTGTATATTTGGTAAATTGAAATCCCCATTAATCACTATTGTAGGTTCGGGATTTCCCAGTTTTCCTACTTCTGACTCGATAGTTTTGATAACCTCTGACATGTTTTCTGTTGAGCATCTTGGTGGTCTGTATACAGTAGCTAGTATAATTTTCCACTTCTTGATATATACAATAACGTATTCTATCTCTCCATTAGAGCCTGCAGCTATCATTTTTGCTTCTTTCGCTATGTCTTGGCGTATGTATATCAGTACTCCTCCTTTTTTTCTGTCGTTCGCTCTATCAGCACGATAAATTTCATAGCCTTTGATTTTTACTTCGGCATCTCTTATTTCACTTCGAAGATGGGATTCTGTGATACAAATTAGAGCACTATTATACTCAAAACCTATTTCTTCTAACATTTTAGTCTTATGTCGTTTTTTCTCGGCATCAGGCCCTCAATATTGCAGCATATTATTGTTTGCATCCTTGCCTCCGTGTGTTTCTTTTTTATATTTTTCTGCTCTTGTGTATTTGTAACACTTTGTGCATTTTTCAAATGTTTAACATGTGTTTCATTGGTGCTATTAGTTAGACCTAGTTTTTTGTGATTGCTTCTGTTCCTTCATCCACCCAGCGCATCGTTCGGCGAATGACACTGAGCTTGGCTGATATGAATGTTGAGCATTTCGTATTGAACGAGGAATGTCCAGTTTCCTCTCTTCCGCTGACTGTGCAGTGATGACAAATCAGCCGTTCCTTGTTTGTGCAGTTATCGGACATGTGCTTCTGAGTGCAGTGGCCACAAATTGGCCACACACACACACACACACACACACACACACACACACACACACACGCACGCACGCACGCACGCACGCACGCACGCACGCACGCACGCACGCACGCACGCACGCACGCACGCACGCACAGGCATAGAAAACATATATGAAGAACCTCTCTCTCTCACACACACACACACACACACACACACACACACACACACACACACACACACACACACACACACACACACACACAACATATAATAAACTCTCTCTCTCTTACACATCCATGCACCGTTTACCAAGGATAATATTTTCTTGTTTCGTCCATGGTAATTGTTTTTTTGTCCCTGCCTTCATAGTGACGCTAAAAGTCCAGGTAATTTACATGCAAGAGTCCGCCTGGGTTTCCTCCTCTTTGGCAGACTTTATATTTTATTCTGTGTTGTTGTCTTTTAAGGGGAGGTATTTAGTTTGTTCCCTACTTTTTCATCAAGCTTAAAATTACACTCCCTAGACCCCCTTTCAAGATAAATTTGTACATTTTTCGGTAGAAAAATTTCCCGGCCGGAGGCCGGTTGCTTTTAAATTACAGGCTCGCTATCGCTCGCCAGGAAAAAATCGACACCTTAACGGCACGAAAGGTCTTAAAATTGACAGAAATGGGGCAAAATGTCTTAAAATATCCAAACTACTAGGGCGAAGGTCCTAAAATCTCAAAAGCAATGGGGCTAAACATGAGGGAGAAAGGGGTAAAGAAAATAATCCCTCAAGTGGAAATCTCCCCTTAAGTGTGTTGGTGGTGTAATGGTTTAGGTGCTTATGTTCTGGGTGTGGTGTCCCGAGTTCGAATCCCGGGAGGACCATATATGCTTTCATTAGTTTATTCAAGTACATTGGGGTTTGTAATTGCTGATTAATGTTAAGAACGGGGTGTTACTTATTCTAATCCGTGTTTTTCCCTCTTGTTTTGGGGTAATATTTTGACATCCATTTATCTGGCAATTTTTTCTTTTTTTATGTCAATGTTTTCTTCCTCTTGTTTTGGTATTATTTTTTTTTTCTTTGATTTTTATTTATATATATTTTTTTTTTTTGTTTTTTTTTTTTTTTTTTTTTTACTTCTATCTGTTATCTCTGGCAAGTTTTTCTATTTTCACCTAGTATTTTTTTTCTTTTTTTTTTGCTTTCTTTTGACTTGGATGTCTATTTTTTTTTAGCAAGTTCAACTTTTATTGTAGTTATTTTATCTCCCTTTTTTGGTTCATTTTTAGTTGTATATATATTTCTCCTCGCTGGCTTTTATCTTGAACTTTAGTTGCTGTTTATATATATACTGTATATATGCAGTATATACAGTATACTGGTATAATTATATATATGTATATATATATATATATATATATATATATATATATATATTGTCTTATCTATTTCGGGCAAACTGTTAGTATACAGTATATGTTTGGTTTAGTCGTTTATTTCATTAACTTATCTCCACTCCCCCCCCTCTCTCTCTCTCTCTCTCTCTCTCTCTCTCTCTCTCTCTCTCTCTCTCTCTCTCTCTCTTCTCTTCTCTCTCTCTCTCTCTCTCCCTCTCTCTCTCTCTCTCTCTATCTCTCTCTTCCTCTCTCTTCTCTTCTCTCGCTCTCCTCTCTCCTCTCTCTCTCTCTCTCTCTCTCTCTCTCTCTCTCTCTCTCTCTCTCTCTCTCTCTCTCTCTCTCTCTCTCTGGCTTGATGAGGTTACTGGTGAGTTTATAGTAAGCATAACTTAACTAAACTCACACAGTTAAGTTGCACCCCAAGTTACTGCGGAGTTATAAGTCTGAACTCAAATTATACGAGGAGGGAGTTAGAAGTTGGTTGTGTGAGAGAGAGATAGAGAGAGCTACATAGATACACAGACCACAAGGTCCTTACTAGGCAGTCTGGCCTTACAAACTATATATACATATTATATACATATATATACACATATACATACATATATACACTCATACACATACATACATATGTATACATACTGTACAGTGTACATACATACACATTCATACATTTGCTTATGGTAGTCCATCGTACATACATACATATATACACACATACATGCATATATACATATACACCCATATACACACGTACATATACATACATATATACATATACACATATATACATATACACCCATATACACACGTACATATATATACATATGCACATATATACATATAGAGGTAGGCTATATATTTTTTTTTTTTTTTTTTTTTTTTTTTTTTTTTCATATCACCCCAGCCCTCTGTAGATAGAAGTCAAGCCTTCCCTTGAAAGCGTTTATTGTGTCTCTCCACCACTCTCGCTGGTAGTTTATTCCACTCTGTCGCCACACTGTAGGTGAAGAAACTCTTTGGTGACATCTAGGTTTGCCTTTTTGGTTTTTAATTTCATTCCATTTCCGCGAGTTTGAGTATTATTGTTTAATGTGAATAGTGCATTTACATCGACTTTGTCGAAACCTTTTAGTATCTTAGAGCACTCAATAAAGAGAGAGAGAGAGAGAGAGAGAGAGAGAGAGAGAGAGAGTGAGAGTGTTTGAGTGTGTGTGTGTGTGTGTGTGAGAGAGAGAGTGGGTGAGTGAGTGTGTGAGTATGCGAGAGAGAGAGAGAGAGAGAGAGGGAGAGGCACTTAAAATACTGTGATTCTAATTAAGTTATGCTTCCTCTAACTCGCCAATAACCTCACTCACCTAATTCTAACACTCTTCCTAAATTTGGTCTTCCTTTCCATGATCACAATCATAAAAACAAGAATATTTAGCTCCCAAGGTATCACAGATGGCCGGGATCGAACTCAGAGCCCAGTTTATGCTCATATTAAGGGGAGGCTTTTAGTTTGTTCACTAGACCTCCATTAAGCTTAAAATTACACCCCTTTAACTCCTTTAAAGATAGATTAGTTAAGGGGGATCACCGGCTTTTTTGTATTTTTCTCTCCTTTTCTCTCTTTCTCTGACTTGTATCCATTCGGCCCCATTCAGCCTACTGTTTTAAGACGTTTACTCCCATCCAGGTGTCAATATTATCCTGGCGAGCGGTAGCGAGCCAGCATATATATATATTTTTGTTTTGACAGCAATCTAAATTTGTACATTTTTCGATAGAAAAATGTTTCCGGCGAAGCTGGATTGCTCCTTACAATGCTGGCTCGCTATCGCTCGCCAAGAAGAAATCGACACCTGGATGGGGATAAACGTCTTAAAACAGTTGGCTGAATGGGGCCGAATGGATACAAGTTAGGGAAAGAGAGGAAAGGAGAGAAAGATACAAAGAAAGTCGGTGACCCCCTTAACTCATTCAGTACCGGTGACGTCCTTTTCATTATAATCGCAAATATTAGACGATTTTCTTCAGCTTTGGCAGGACGTCTACCCTTTACAAGACTACAGACTACTGGTATCTCAATTCATCCTTTTAGCTACCATATATCCTTCCTAAGCTTCATATAATTGTCTAAATGCAGCTGAAACCAAAACAAATAGACGTCACCGGTACTGTAAGGGTTAAGGGAAGGTTTGTTTTTTCTGGGCCCCCTTCTCCCTCATTTTTAGCCCGATTGGTTTGGCGATTTTAAGACACCTCTCTCTCTCTCTCTCTCTCTCTGTCTCTCTCTCTCTCTCTCTCTCTGTCTCTGTCTCTCTCTCTCTCTCTCTCTCTCTCTCTCTCTCTCTCTCTCTCTCTCTCCCCCAACTTTCCTTTTCTATAGATATGCCATCTCTACTAGAATTTAGTCCTGACCACCTCGTTTGGATCGTAAGGTCTGTGTGGCCAGTATATCTATGTAAATATATGTAACATATATATATATATATCTCTCTCTCTCTCTCTCTCTTTCCTTATATAAATGAGAACATTATATATAGTACACTCGGATACCATAGTCTCTAGCCCACTCATAAATATTCGTGGACTTATCTATATCTAATTTTGGAAGTGTATCTCCGGAAACTAATTTGTGAATATTTTTGTCAATCATTAAACTGAGTGACCTAGATGTGTGTGAATTTGTATTTTGTTTTTGTGTGTTAATTGTTTTCTGTTGTGTTGTCCCTATTCGGGCTCTGTCTTGAGTCGGCCACCCCCAGAAAAAAATACAAAATAAAATAAAATAGGAAAAGTGGGGAATGGGCCTGAGTAAATACATACATAGATACATAGATACATACATACATACATAAACTACAAAACAAAGTATACTATTAATTGTAAAGCAAGTTCTATCCAAAAATCAAACCAGATAGTTATAATTGCATAGGCTAATAGTGGAGCAGATAACTGCAAATTTCAGGAGAATCGTTCAAATGGTGATGCAAGCATGAAATTTGATACATGTACCCTTCAAGGTCCATTCTTCTCAGAAATACCGCTGGCCACGCGAAAATCCAAGATGGCGGTCATTTTTCAAGATGGCTGCCGTGCCTGACCATATATTGCTTAATTTTTTTTTAATTATTACCTGGTGAACATTTTAAGAGAAAACTGTTTCTTGCTAACCAGATTAATGAGAAGCACTGTTTTAATCATTGTCATAGTTTATAATTGGAATTTTAGAATGGCATCCAAGATGGCGTCCATTAATTTCATATGTTCATATCTAAGCAACTACTGAACATATATACATGATTTTTGTGTGCACATACATTCTTTGGGTCAGATAATCCAATGGAGCCATTTTCACATTTGTTAGTAAGGACTGAGGCAGTGATGATATCTTGCAAATATAATAGAGTGATGTCAACACACAACCAGGGCACACTGGTAACATCGCTGCTGTGCAACTCAGCATGGGGTTCAGTGTCAGCTTATTTTACTGTACTATACTATAAGTTGTAGTGTAGTTTAATTTAGTGTCCCAAATGCTTTCTAACAGCCCCATATCAATTAGCTACTAGACAGTAGTTGGTAGTTAGTAGATAGAGTTAGATAGCCGCACCTGAATTGACAGGGTGTGCCAGCGCGGGAGAGCCGAGCCAAGGGTAAGGGGGCTATACATGACTTGTTCATGTAATTACCTGGATGGTGTACATATCACACGGGACTTAAATGGCACTGGATGAATGATCGGGCTAGGTGTAGGTCACCCGAACCTAGTTGTAACCCATAAAGTAATGTGTGTGTAATTTCGTTAAGGTGGTAAAAGGATAGATAAACCCTCGGCCTTAATCAGAAAGCAAAATGGCAGATTCAAAATCCATTTTTCCCATAAGACAAACTGACTGGTCAATATGTTGTCTTTGCCAGAAAGACAAAATAGGTGAAGATTTAACATCACCTAGAACCCATTATTCCCTTGAACATGACGGTTATGCCATGCTGGCTACCAACATACCGATGTTTCATGAAATCCAGGAAATGCCATTGATCGTGGATCCAACAAGGCTTGATGAAGGTGACGGCATAGATGCCACTTTGAGAAGAAATCAGGCAAAATACCATGTCAACTGCCGGTTGTTGTTTAACAACAGCAAGCTGAATCGCGCAAGGAAACGCCGATCTAATCGTCAAAGTAGTGAGTCTGAAGACAATCGTGCAAAGCAACGTCGAACTAGCTATGATGGTCAAACTTGTATTTTTTGTGAGAAAGTGGCACCTGCATCTGATCTCAGGCAGGTAATGACCATGAACCTTAACAAGAGGCTACAAGAGTGTGCAGAGGCACTTAACGATGGCAAGCTTCTTGCTAAATTGAGTGGTGGAGATGCTATTGCACAGAGCTAAAGTACCACAGAGTGTGTCTCAGTGCCCTCTACAACAGGGAAAGGTCCCACCTGATTGTAGATGGGTCTGCTTTGGTCCATGTCTTGCCACCAAATAGAGCAAAGACCTTTGAGGGCTATGCAACTCTGGACTTCCTGCCATTTATTCACAGCTATGCTACGAAGTACAAGACAACACATCTTGTCTTTGATGTGTACAACCCATCCAGCCTCAAAGCCGAGACCAGGTCTCAACGTGGCCAGGGAGGAAGACGCAAGGTGACAAACAAGAACAGCATTCCATCCAATTGGCGTAACTTCCTTAGGCATAATGACAACAAGACGGAGTTGTTCCAGTTCCTGGCAGACAGGGTTGCCCAAATGTCTGCACCAAACTTGGTAATTGTCACAAAGGGATCTGCAGTCCTCAGCACTCATGAAACTGGTCTTCAAGGACTGGACAAGTGCTCTCATGAGGAAGCTGACAGCCGCATCTTTGTGTATGCCAAATATGCTGCAGAACATGGGAGCAAAGCCGTCATGGTCAAGGCAAATGATACAGATGTTGTGGTCATTGCAGTGAGTGCCTTTCCAGCCCTTCAGAGTTTGAGGCTAGAGCAGTTATGGGTGGCATTTGGTCACGGTCAAAGCCGGCGCTGGATCAGTGTGCATGGCCTGTATCGCTGTATGGGGCAGGAGAAGGCTAAAGGCATGTTATTCTTTCATGCCTTCACAGGGTGTGACACTGTTTCAGCCTTCCGTAACAAGGGAAAGAAAACTGCCTGGCAGACATGGGATGTTTGTCCAGAGGCCTCCCCTGTCTTCTCCAAGCTGAGCCAGTACCCTCTTACAGTGGAAGATGGTGACCTGGAGATACTGGAGAGGTTTGTCATACTGATGTATGACAGGTCCAGCACTGCTACCACTGTGGATGAGGCCAGGCTTGACATGTTTGCCAGAAAACAGAGGCCTTATGAGGCCATTCCGCCAACAAGAGCAGCTCTGTTTCAGCACACTAGACGAGCTGCCTTCCAGGCTGGTTGTGTTTGGGCCCAAGCAACCCAGTGTCAACCAGAAGCAGAGAGTCCTGCTGACTGGGGATGGCAGAAGGTTGGTGAAGAATGGCACGTCTTCTGGACAGCCAACTCCCCCATAGCCAAGAGTTGCGAACAGCTGACCAAATGTGGCTGTAAATCAGACTGTCGTGGCAGGTGCAAGTGCTACAGGCTGGGTCTCTCCTGTACAGCTCTGTGCACTTGCAAATGTGAGGTGTGAGTCTTTGATTCTATGGTATTTTTACTAATGTTATTTGTACTCAATGGATATGTATAAATGGTGTGAATTAGGCCGTTTCCTACGATATAATCTTCCTTCACTTTGTCTAGTTACTTATGACCCTGATGAGTTAATAATGTGACAAGTCTTTCTAATTCTCTGACCTCAAAAATGTAGGATTAGATGAAAACATCATTTGTCTAGCTCTACTAATAGCCAAGATATCACAAAATTTGTCTTTAACCCCAGAAGGCCGATACACTACTCAAATAGCACGGCTTTAAATAGCCTTTAAATAGCCTGCTGATGGCTGCTATTTACTTGTATGACGTTACGGTACTTTTGCGGTAATTTTCACTGAGTTCCAATATCACCGAAACTACCGTGATGTCAACACAATGGGTTTAAGGAAATTTCACTATGGCAAAGGTGCATAAACACGGAAAATCACGGAAAAGTTACCTCACGAAAGCAAGCAATATCTCAGTAACTACTGGGCCTATGGAGCTGATTTTTTTTACGAGACAAAAGCTGAAAGTGACCTCTCTCACGTGGTTTATGACTCATTTCTCTATCTTTATTCTTTGATTAGCTATTAAGCCATAAACACTACCGAAAATCGCCAAAAAAATCCGGCCTCCTCGGGTTAATGGCGGCCATCTTGGACGCCATCTTAGTTAAAGTCTAATATGCAACTGCTTTGGACAAAATTACCTTCACTTACCACGTTAGAGCCAAAAACAAATGGATTGGACAGTATTCATGTCTTTTTTCTTTCAATTAACTGACCCATAATAGTAGGGCTCAGTCAGATGTGTCGGCCATCTTGAAAAATGGTCGCCATATTGAATTTTTGCGTGGCCAGCGGTATGTTATTTGAAAGTGAGCTTTGAAGAATACCTGTACCAAATTTCATGCTTGCATCACCATTTGAACGATTGTTTCATTTATCTGCTTCACTATAAAGAAAAACATAGGGGGTCCAGGAATTCTTATGAGTGGGCTAGAGACTATGGCATCCGAGTGTACTGTTATTTAAAAGCATAGTGAGGCCCATCTTAAATATAGTGTGCAATTTTTGTCTCCTTACCCGAACAAGGACATTGAGAAACTCGAGTCCATGCAGCGTAGAGGGACAAAGTTGATGCCGTCACTGAGAAATATATCGTATCATATACTGTGGTCAACGAGTGGAACAAACTGCCAGAGAAAGTGGTGCAATGTAATACAATTGACACATTCAAAAGGAGTCTAGACATCCATTTCGAGGAGGTTGGAGTAATATAGGTAAAAAAAATAAACAGATAATAATAATAATAATAGTAATAATAATAATAATAATAATAATTAAAGTTGCAAGCAACGTTGTGCGGGGTTCGAGCGGGGTTGCACGCAGGGTATTGTGTTGGATACAAGGGCTGTGCCACATAATATCAAAATATCATGTATCTCATCGGGCATGGAGAAAGTACAGAAGGAATATAGTGTAGCCATTTTGGCTATGGCCACTTAGACCATTAAGGAGTGTGACCATTTTGGTTAAAGCTATTAATCCTGTACGAATTGTTGTTGTTGTTGTTGTTCCCTAAGCTGCCTGGCCGAACAGCCCCGAGTCCCTGAGGAAGGCCATGGCCACGATCGGGCTTTCCCACAGAGCTCTCATTGAGTGTAGATTGTGTTGTTGGCGTAAGTGGTTGTGTGAAATGCAGTCTTCTATTGTATAATGGTATGGGGTGCTGTGTTACATCCCGGGCAGGCATCGACAACGGAGTCATCCAGTCTCTTCTGATAGCTCAGGAGAGCTGGATGGTGTCCGCATCTCAGCCTGGCCAGGTGGACTCTGTCCTCGCGAGGAAGGGAGGATTCGGAAGGATGGATTTCGGGAGGTCGTGCTTGCAGCTGCGTGTTGTCTGTGAGTGAGTGGATGGATCGGCGAGAGATATGAGTATGGATGTGCTTCTGGAAGGTGGTTCGGGGTGGGAGAGAGGACAGTAATTGTGTGTGATACCGTGTGCTGGGTGTTGTTTTGATATTTCTTGGTGTCTGTGGGTGTGTTGCCATGTAGTTTAGTGGGTGGTCTTGGTTCGTGGAGGCTACTGCCAGGAATTGAGTGCCTCTCATGATCACTGATCTTATGTATTGTTTATATACTGTGGTGGTAGTTTCTTTGTTGTGTCCAAATTTTGTGTCAGCAAGTGACCTGAGGGCGTTAAGTCTGGGTGTCATTTCTTTTTAATGTTTGTGGTGTGCTGTTTGAATGTCATATGAGTATCATATGTTACTCCTAGGATTTTGGGTGTGTGTGTATGTGTTAGGGGTGTGTTGTTTATGGTGAGTTGAGGGATGTATTTGTGTTCTCCTGTCCAGCTTGTGAACAGGGTTGCGGTGGATTTGGCTGGGGGTAGATTAAGTCTGTTTGTAGTGCACCAGCCATGTAGTGTGTTGAGATAGGGTTGAAGGAGATCTGTTGCTCTTTTTGGGTCATGGTGTGTGCATGTGAGTGTTATGTCATCTGCATAGTAGGCTAAGTTTATTTGGGGCGTATTGGGTGTAGTTATATCGTGCATGTACAGATTGAAGAGTGCGGGCGATAGGACGGATCCTTGTGGGACTCCGTTTGGAAAGTTTCTGATTTTAGATGACTGACCGGCAAAAGATACGTGTGCACATCTGCCTGCTAGGAAGTTGGCCAGCCACCTTTTTGTGTTGTGCATGTTTGTGTTGTAGATTTTGTTTGTTAGGTTGTGGCGGGGGATGGCATCGAAGGCTTTACTAATGTCGAGTGTGGCTAATAGTGATCTGTGTGGTGGTCTAGCTGAGTTGATGCCGTCAAAAGCTCTTTGTGTAAGGTCTGTGAGAAGAGTGTTTGTGGAGTGCAGTGGCCTAAAGCCATGTTGTGTTGGAGCTAGGGGTAGGTCGGGTGTAATTAGTTGTAACACTAGGCGTTCCATGACTTTGGAGGGGGAGCAAAGGAGTGTGATGGGGCGGTGCGAGGAGGGTAGCGTGGGGTCTTTGTTGGGTTTGGGGAATGTGGTGATGAGACCATGCTTCCAAATGTCTGGTATTGTGTTGTGTGAATAACTGTAGTTTGATATGTTAGTGAGTGCTTGTATGCCTTGTGGTCCCAGGTGTCTGAGGTGTATGTTGCTTATGTTGTCTAGGCCACAAGCGGGTGAGTGCTTGAGATTGTTGATGATATGCTTTGTCTGGTGATTGGTGAAGGGTGTATAGTCAGGGTCTGTGGGGAATTGTCTCTTACGTCGGATGACACGTCGGTCGTCTTTGTGAGGTTTTAGGTGACTGACATGTGAGAAGTGATTGATGAGAGTGTTTGCTTGTTGTTTACATGAAGGAGTAGAGTCTGTTGTTGTGATTGCAGCATGTGATTGTGTTGTGTTGCTGTTGGAAAGTGTGATGCTGTTTAGTGTTTTGTAGAGTTTTTTGGGGTTTGTTTTGTGATCAAGTGTTTGTAGGAAGTTATTCCAATTTAGTTTTTGTTGTTCTTGTATTTTGTTGTTAGTTTGGGTGTTGAGTGCTTGGATTTGTTGTGTGATGTCTTGTGTGTGGGGTGCTGGGGAGTGTTTCAGTATGTTGCGTTGTCTGATGAGGTTTTGAATTTCTGGTGTGAAGTTGGGGTTGTGTCTTTTTCTGTTACCTCTTGGAATGTGTTTCTTGTCAGTGTTTTGGATAGTTTTATTGAGTATGTGTACAGCATTGTTGATGTTAGTGATGGGTGTACTGTTTAGAGTTGTGAAGTGTTGTTCTGTCTCATTTGTGAATGCTTCCCAGTTAGGTCTTTTATAATTGGTGTATGTGTGTTTGTGGTTAGCTGGGGTGAGTCTGGTTTTGGTGGTGATAATGATCGGGAGGTGGTCAGAGCCTAAGGTTCTGACCACCCTCCAGGATGTTGTGGGGGCGAGTTCTGGGGAGCAAAAGGTGATGTCTGGAGATGATGGGTTATAGAGGGCTTGGTGAGGAATATGGGTATGTTGATGGATGTCGTTAAGGATGATGAGGTTAACAGTTTGGTTTTGTAGTACCAGCCCTCTGTCTGTGTCGGGGTTGTCGACAAACCAGGCCGACGTCTTGGCGTTGAAGTCACCACCCAGGATGATGTGTGGGGTGTTTGTGATGTGTTGTAAGTGTGGTCTGTATTCATTTGGTACTGTAGGGGATGTATGTGTTTATGATGGTTATGTTGGAGTTGTTGCCAGTGCGTATTTTAATTGATTGTATTTCTGTTGTGTTATCATTTGGGGGGAGGAGGGATTTGGTTTGTACACTGGTAACTATGTATGATATTTCTTTGTGTACCAGGGTGATGAGTCCACCGCCTCCGCCGACAGCCTGGTCTTGTCTGATGGTGGTGAAATCATGAAATGTGGGTGTTTTTTTGTGTTGTGCGGAGTTTTGTTTCTTGTAAGATGGCAATGTGTATGTTGTGTTGTTTGATGAAGTGTGAGTTTCTTTGTGTTGATGCCATCTATGTTCAATTGGAGAATGTTAATGTTATGTGCACGATGTATGTTGGGTGCTGCTGCACGAGGATGGGGTGGGGGTGAGGGAGGGGGTGGGGGTGGGGGTGAGGGAGGGGCTGGGGGTTGGGATGGGTGAGGTGGGGGTGGGGATTGGGGAGCAGATGGGGGTTGGAATGGATTAGGATGGGGTGTGGTTTGTTGAGTTGAGGATGTGGATGGTATGGGAAGGTTAGGTGGGTTAGGGAGGAGAGGTGGACAGGTTTTAGGGGGGAGAGTGGATGATATGGGAAGGCTAGGTGGGTTGGGGAGGAGAGGTGGACGGGTTTTAGGCGAGGGATTTGACTGGGAGAGGGAGGGGCATGAGGAACAGGTCCAGGTGTTCGTGTGGTGTTTCTTGGAGGCAAGTGTTGTGCAGGTGAAGTGGGTCCAGTTCCTGCATGAATTGCCGAGAACTAAACCATTAGTGTGGCGACTCGAAGCGATGGGTTTTGAGCAAGTTCGACATATGTATGTGTAGGTGGGTCCTGGGTTGCTCTCAATGTCTCCGGTTAGAAGAAGTCTTCGAGAAATGACAGCCGGAGAGTCATTTCTCGGTGTAGGAAAAACTGTGTGATGTGTGTGTGTGGTGTGAGGTGTGGAAATGCCCGGCGCGACCGAAGCCGCTCCAAGGACTCCTGTACGAGTAGGCATAATTGCCCGAAATTGCCTTCATTCCCTGCTCATTTTCATGCATAAGCAAAAGCCAGAGCGTAATACAATTATGTATTCGTGAAAGTACGGTAATAGCTTTCAAATTACTCCTGAATCATCCCTGTACGACGTCTGGTTTTCTTGTAAGGATCTTGCAAACGAAGGGCAAAATTGCTAAAAATTACCAAATCCGATAGGCCTAGGCGAAATCGCTAATAATTACCAATTATTTTCTGTTTTCGCTATGTGTGACGCTACACATAAGTGAACTCTCTCTCACACAAACCTCAGTGTCGTGGCGGGGCCTGTAGGCTCCGGCTGACGTCCATCCGTGCTGCTTGCAAAAGATGGCCTGGCTCACAGGCTACAAAATAGCCGAAAAATCGTCTCCGTCATATGAGGGGCCCCGCGGGAATTGGGTTAAGAAGTGTGGTTGTTTTGATTATTTGATAGGGTCACCATAAGGTTAATGGTGTGGCATTTGTTCTGTACAGAAGCTTGACCTTTTTGGTTGGGGCTTCTTAGGAATGTGACCTTTTTCGTTAGCCATGGAGAAACTGCAGAGGTACAAATTATTATAAGCAACCTCATGTTAAAAATATTGTATTGATTGTATGCGTGTATGCCCCGACAGAGGATATACTTGAAAGAAAGAAAGAGGAGTTCTGGATGAATGTGGAGGCGTGCCTGGAGAAGTTTGACAAGAACGAAAGAATATTTCTGATTGGGGATATGAATGGTAAGGTGGGTGATAGGAAAGTTGAGGGAGTGGTGGGAGGGTGGGGGATACCATCAGAGGTGAATGGGAATGGTAGTGCACTTGTGGACGTATGTGTGGGGAGGAGGCTGTGGATAGCCAACACCTTCTTCCGACACAGAATGATCCACAGGTACACGTGGAAACGGATGTTGACGATGAAGGATAAGACAGTGGTGGAACGAAAGTAATTGATTGATTATGTATGTGTGGATGAACGAATGAAGAAATCTGTGATGGATGCTAGGGTGTATAGGGGTATTGGAGGGGGTCTGTCTGATCATTATGCAGTGGTAGCTGAGGTTAGGATACAAAAGAAGTGGGTGAGGAGAGCTGGAGGGAGGCGAGAGGAGGGTGGAATGGTGAGGAGGATGGAGAGGTTGCAGGAGGAGGAAGTCAGGGAGGAGTACAGGAGAGCAGTGGAAAGACGACTAGGTGGGTTCGACCTGGAAGTTATGGAGGAAGTGGAGGAGATGAGCTAGGTGTTTAACCCTTAATTAGCGGCGAGCAACATAAGTCGAGTTAAATAAAGCTGGACTATGTGGCGGTGCTCGACATATATCGTGTGGCAATTTCAGCACGTAATGTTGCTGAGAGAGAGAGAGACAAGTGGTGGCAGGAGAGTAGCGAGCGTATGACTGCTCCAGACCACCGCGGCGAACCTACTGACACGAATCCCACCTCCTCCCTCCCTCTCTCACTCGCTATATACGGAATTGTATGGGGAAGGTGCCTAATTACATACTTTTTGCACTCGCGTTGCACGGTTATTGCAAGAAAACTAGCCATCATAAAAGGATCGTTATGGTGTCATTCGAAAGCTCTGTTTATGCCCTTTCAGGGATAGATACTTGTTTTACATTCTGGGTCTTATTTAGGCATGAAAATGATCACGTAAACAGCCCTATTTGGCTAAAAACACCCCGCTGGGCGGTACATATAAATAAACCGCATAGGCCGCTCGTAAGGTGTTAAGGATGAGATCTGTGCAGCATGTGAGGAGGTGTGTGGAGTGAGGAGAAGAGGGAGGGTAGTGAAAGGTACAGCATGGTGGACAGAAGAGGTAAGAATAGCTGTGGAAGAAAAGAAGAAAGCATATAGAGAGTGGTTATAAATTGGCGGTGAATGTTATTCCGATGAAATGGAAGTTGTATAGCCTAGCCTATATATTTGTAAGATGTGTGCTGGCTTGGAGCAAGCCTGTGTTGTTTTTCCTGTCCTGTGATGATCTTGCGACGGCTCGGTTGAGACGGTGGTCTTGCGACGGGCCCGGAAAATCACGATGTATGAGGACTCACAAACGGCAGTGAGGGTGAAAGATGTACCGGTACTGAGTGATGAGTTTTCAGTTCGCGTCGGAGTCCACCAGGGCTCTGTGTTAATGAAGCCCTTTCCTCTTTTTTTTTTATGGTTCTGGAGGCACTATCTGGTGATTTCAGAGTTGGGCTCCCCTGGGAACTGCTATAAGGGTCCTGAAAATGCTTGACTAAGTCATGAAGGTCTGTGAGAGAGTCTTAGAAGGTATGATAAGGGAAAGATACTGTATGTATCTTTCGAATTGCTTTCCACAAACTTACAATCAACAAATGTTTAAATCCAGTTGTTACAAACATTTTATGAATGGAGGATGCCTTTAGGCACATGGACCTTTTTGTTTTATCTGTGTTTTTCCTTCCTCCGTTCATTGTCTCTTAAAAAAAAAAAAAAAAAAAAAAAGAATGTACTGTATGTACTTAAAAGATAGGGATCTGATGTTGTGTTTGCAGACCGGGAGAAGGCCTTTGATAAGGTGGCCAGAGAAGTTGTGCAGTAGGCTAGGAGAAAACTTGGCGTTGAGGAGTGGCTGGTGCATGTGATAATGAAGATGTACGAGGACTCACGAACGGTAGTGAGGGTGAAAGGTGTACAGCTGAGTGAGGGACATATACAGTACTTCTTGTTGAGGATATAGGGTAGTGAAGCTGTGAAGCTTATGTCACCCTATCTGGGCGGAAAGGACCCCAGGGTGGAGAGGTTTCACAGGGAGGACGGGGACATCGTAGATTTCAGGGGAGGGCACCCATGCCCCGCAGTCGACGGAGACGCCCCGCCAACCTCAGGAACTTCTTCGTTAGCAGGAGGACCTTGGATTGACATATACAGTACGGTACTAGATATTTGGTAAGGGTTAGCTTTATATCCCATGTACTGGTTACTAGGGACATATACTAGGTGTTAGGTGGAGGTTAATTTTGTATCCAAAGTACTGGGTACTAGGGACATATACTAGGTGTTACGTGAGGGTACCGAGTGATGAGTTTTCAGTTCGCGTCGGAGTCCAACAGGGAAGTGTGTTAATTAAGCCCTCTCCTCTTTTTTTATGGTTCTGGAGGCACTATCTAGTGATTTCAGAGTTAGGCTCCCCTTGCAACTGCTATAAGAGGCCTGAAAATACTTGGCCAAGTCATGAAGGTCTGTGAGTGTGAGAGAGTCTTTGAAGGTATGATAACTTCATAGTCAGGCAGCTGCAGGAAAGATATCTAAGAGGTGTTTTTCCGGTCCCGTCTCAAGACCACCGTCGCAAGATCTACCGGAAAAACTGTTTTTCTGGTCCCGTCGCAAGCCCACCTTTGGCAAGCGAGACACCAATATTCTCTTGCGACGGCAAGAGAGCTCCGGAGCTGGGTTGACGGCAAGCTGAAACATCTCACTCAACTTACTGTTTCTCCATTCTAATTAATTTCGGTATATTTGTTTATCCAAACATTATGTTATAATTTACTTGGTTAAATTTTGTCCACGAAACAACAACAAACCCCAGCTTTGACTAGGCCTAGGCTATGCTATTTACCGATTGTTTTTTCATATCAGAATTGCATTTATATAATCCTTATGATAAATAAATTGGCGGTGAATGTTATTCCGATGAAATGGAAGTTGTATAGCCTAGCCTATATATTTGTAAGATATGTGCTGGCTTGGAGCAAGCCTGTGTTGTTTTTCCTGTCCTGTGATGATCTTGCGACGGCTCGGTTGAGACGGTGGTCTTGCGACGGGCCCGGAAAATCACGATGTATGAGGACTCACAAACGGCAGTGAGGGTGAAAGATGTACCGGTACTGAGTGATGAGTTTTCAGTTCGTGTCGGAGTCCACCAGGGCTCTGTGTTAATGAAGCCCTTTCCTCTTTTTTTTTTATGGTTCTGGAGGCACTATCTGGTGATTTCAGAGTTGGGCTCCCCTGGGAACTGCTATAAGGGTCCTGAAAATGCTTAACTAAGTCATGAAGGTCTGTGAGAGAGTCTTAGAAGGTATGATAAGGGAAAGATACTGTATGTACTGTATGTACTTAAAAGATAGGGATCTGATGTTGTGTTTGCAGACCGGGAGAAAGCCTTTGATAAGGTGGCCAGAGAAGTTGTGCAGTAGGCTAGGAGAAAACTTGGCGTTGAGGAGTGGCTGGTGCATGTGATAATGAAGATGTACGAGGACTCACGAACGGTAGTGAGGGTGAAAGGTGTACAGCTGAGTGAGGGACATATACAGTACTTCTTGTTGAGGATATAGGGTAGTGAAGCTGTGAAGCTTATGTCACCCTATCTGGGCGGAAAGGACCCCAGGGTGGAGAGGTTTCACAGGGAGGACGGGGACATCGTAGATTTCAGGGGAGGGCACCCATGCCCCGCAGTCGACGGAGACGCCCCGCCAACCTCAGGAACTTCTTCGTTAGCAGGAGGACCTTGGATTGACATATACAGTACGGTACTAGATATTTGGTAAGGGTTAGCTTTATATCCCATGTACTGGTTACTAGGGACATATACTAGGTGTTAGGTGGAGGTTAGTTTTGTATCCAAAGTACTGGGTACTAGGGACATATACTAGGTGTTACGTGAGGGTACGGAGTGATGAGTTTTCAGTTCGCGTCGGAGTCCAACAGGGAAGTGTGTTAATTAAGCCCTCTCCTCTTTTTTATGGTTCTGGAGGCACTATCTAGTGATTTCAGAGTTAGGCTCCCCTTGCAACTGCTATAAGAGGCCTGAAAATGCTTGGCCAAGTCATGAAGGTCTGTGAGTGTGAGAGAGTCTTTGAAGGTATGATAACTTCATAGTCAGGCAACTGCAGGAAAGATATCTAAGAGGTGTTTTTCCGGTCCCGTCTCAAGACCACCGTCGCAAGATCTACCCGAAAAACTTTTTCTGGTCCCGTCGCAAGCCCACCTTTAGCAAGCGAGACACCAATATTCTCTTGCGCCGGAGCTGGGTTGACGGCAAGCTGAAACATCTCACTCAACTTACTGTTTCTCCATTCTAATTTATTTTGGTATATTTGTTTATCCAAACATTATGTTATAATTTACTTGGTTAAATTTTGTCCACGAAACAACAACAAACCCCAGCTTTGACTAGGCCTAGGCTATGCTATATACCGATTGTTTTTTCATATCAGAATTGCATTTATATAATCCTTATGATAAATAAATTGGCGGTGAATGTTATTCCGATGAAATGGAAGTTGTATAGCCTAGCCTATATATTTGTAAGATGTGTGCTGGCTTGGAGCAAGCCTGTGTTGTTTTTCCTGTCCTGTGATGATCTTGCGAAGGCTCGGTTGAGACGGTGGTCTTGCGACGGGCCCGGAAAATCACGATGTATGAGGACTCACAAACGGCAGTGAGGGTGAAAGATGTACCGGTACTGAGTGATGAGTTTTCAGTTCGCGTCGGAGTCCACCAGGGCTCTGTGTTAATGAAGCCCTTTCCTCTTTTTTTTTTATGGTTCTGGAGGCACTATCTGGTGATTTCAGAGTTGGGCTCCCCTGGGAACTGCTATAAGGGTCCTGAAAATGCTTGACTAAGTCATGAAGGTCTGTGAGAGAGTCTTAGAAGGTATGATAAGGGAAAGATACTGTATGTACTGTATGTACTTAAAAGATAGGGATCTGATGTTGTGTTTGCAGACCGGGAGAGAAGGCCTTTGATAAGGTGGCCAGAGAAGTTGTGCAGTAGGCTAGGAGAAAACTTGGCGTTGAGGAGTGGCTGGTGCATGTGATAATGAAGATGTACGAGGACTCACGAACGGTAGTGAGGGTGAAAGGTGTACAGCTGATTGAGGGACATATACAGTACTTCTTGTTGAGGATATAGGGTAGTGAAGCTGTGAAGCTTATGTCACCCTATCTGGGCGGAAAGGACCCCAGGGTGGAGAGGTTTCACAGGGAGGACGGGGACATCGTAGATTTCAGGGGAGGGCACCCATGCCCCGCAGTCGACGGAGACGCCCCGCCAACCTCAGGAACTTCTTCGTTAGCAGGACCTTGGATTGACATATACAGTACGGTACTAGATATTTGGTAAGGGTTAGCTTTATATCCCATGTACTGGTTACTAGGGACATATACTAGGTGTTAGGTGGAGGTTAGTTTTGTATCCAAAGTACTGGGTACTAGGGACATATACTAGGTGTTACGTGAGGGTACTGAGTGATGAGTTTTCAGTTCGCGTCGGAGTCCAACAGGGAAGTGTGTTAATTAAGCCCTCTCCTCTTTTTTATGGTTCTGGAGGCACTATCTAGTGATTTCAGAGTTAGGCTCCCCTTGCAACTGCTATAAGAGGCCTGAAAATGCTTGGCCAAGTCATGAAGGTCTGTGAGTGTGAGAGAGTCTTTGAAGGTATGATAACTTCATAGTCAGGCAGCTGCAGGAAAGATATCTAAGAGGTGTTTTTCCGGTCCCGTCTCAAGACCACCGTCGCAAGATCTACCCGAAAAACTGTTTTTCTGGTCCCGTCGCAAGCCCACCTTTAGCAAGCGAGACACCAATATTCTCTTGCGACGGCAAGAGAGCTCCGGAGCTGGGTTGACGGCAAGCTGAAACATCTCACTCAACTTACTGTTTCTCCATTCTAATTTATTTTGGTATTTGTTTATCCAAACATTATGTTATAATTTACTTGGTTAAATTTTGTCCACGAAACAACAACAAACCCCAGCTTTGACTAGGCCTAGGCTATGCTATTTACCGATTGTTTTTTCATATCAGAATTGCATTTATATAATCCTTATGATAAATAAATTGGCGGTGAATGTTATTCCGATGAAATGGAAGTTGTATAGCCTAGCCTATATATTTGTAAGATGTGTGCTGGCTTGGAGCAAGCCTGTGTTGTTTTTCCTGTCCTGTGATGATCTTGCGAAGGCTCGGTTGAGACGGTGGTCTTGCGACGGGCCCGGAAAATCACGATGTATGAGGACTCACAAACGGCAGTGAGGGTGAAAGATGTACCGGTACTGAGTGATGAGTTTTCAGTTCGCGTCGGAGTCCACCAGGGCTCTGTGTTAATGAAGCCCTTTCCTCTTTTTTTTTTATGGTTCTGGAGGCACTATCTGGTGATTTCAGAGTTGGGCTCCCCTGGGAACTGCTATAAGGGTCCTGAAAATGCTTGACTAAGTCATGAAGGTCTGTGAGAGAGTCTCAGAAGGTATGATAAGGGAAAGATACTGTATGTACTGTATGTACTTAAAAGATAGGGATCTGATGTTGTGTTTGCAGACCGGGAGAAGGCCTTTGATAAGGTGGCCAGAGAAGTTGTGCAGTAGGCTAGGAGAAAACTTGGCGTTGAGGAGTGGCTGGTGCATGTGATAATGAAGATGTACGAGGACTAACGAACGGTAGTGAGGGTGAAAGGTGTACAGCTGAGTGAGGGACATATACAGTACTTCTTGTTGAGGATATAGGGTAGTGAAGCTGTGAAGCTTATGTCACCCTATCTGGGCGGAAAGGACCCCAGGGTGGAGAGGTTTCACAGGGAGATCGTAGATTTCAGGGGAGGGCACCCATGCCCCGCAGTCGACGGAGACGCCCCGCCAACCTCAGGAACTTCTTCGTTAGCAGGAGGACCTTGGATTGACATATACAGTACGGTACTAGATATTTGGTAAGGGTTAGCTTTATATCCCATGTACTGGTTACTAGGGACATATACTAGGTGTTAGGTGGAGGTTAGTTTTGTATCCAAAGTACTGGGTACTAGGGACATATACTAGGTGTTACGTGAGGGTACTGAGTGATGAGTTTTCAGTTCGCGTCGGAGTCCAACAGGGAAGTGTGTTAATTAAGCCCTCTCCTTTTTAATGGTTCTGGAGGCACTATCTAGTGATTTCAGAGTTAGGCTCCCCTTGCAACTGCTATAAGAGGCCTGAAAATGCTTGGCCAAGTCATGAAGGTCTGTGAGTGTGAGCGAGTCTTTGAAGGTATGATAACTTCATAGTCAGGCAGCTGCAGGAAAGATATCTAAGAGGTGTTTTTCCGGTCCCGTCTCAAGACCACCGTCGCAAGATCTACCCGAAAAACTGTTTTTCTGGTCCCGTCGCAAGCCCACCTTTAGCAAGCGAGACACCAATATTCTCTTGCGACGGCAAGAGAGCTCCGGAGCTGGGTTGACGGCAAGCTGAAACATCTCACTCAACTTACTGTTTCTCCATTCTAATTAATTTCGGTATATTTGTTTATCCAAACATTATGTTATAATTTACTTGGTTAAATTTTGTCCACGAAACAACAACAAACCCCAGCTTTGACTAGGCCTAGGCTATGCTATTTACCGATTGTTTTTTCATATCAGAATTGCATTTATATAATCCTTATGATAAATAAATTGGCGGTGAATGTTATTCCGATGAAATGGAAGTTGTATAGCCTAGCCTATATATTTGTAAGATGTGTGCTGGCTTGGAGCAAGCCTGTGTTGTTTTTCCTGTCCTGTGATGATCTTGCGACGGCTCGGTTGAGACGGTGGTCTTGCGACGGGCCCGGAAAATCACGATGTATGAGGACTCACAAACGGCAGTGAGGGTGAAAGATGTACCGGTACTGAGTGATGAGTTTTCAGTTCGCGTCGGAGTCCACCAGGGCTCTGTGTTAATGAAGCCCTTTCCTCTTTTTTTTTATGGTTCTGGAGGCACTATCTGGTGATTTCAGAGTTGGGCTCCCCTGGGAACTGCTATAAGGGTCCTGAAAATGCTTGACTAAGTCATGAAGGTCTGTGAGAGAGTCTTAGAAGGTATGATAAGGGAAAGATACTGTATGTACTGTATGTACTTAAAAGATAGGGATCTGATGTTGTGTTTGCAGACCGGGAGAAGGCCTTTGATAAGGTGGCCAGAGAAGTTGTGCAGTAGGCTAGGAGAAAACTTGGCGTTGAGGAGTGGCTGGTGCATGTGATAATGAAGATGTACGAGGACTCACGAACGGTAGTGAGGGTGAAAGGTGTACAGCTGAGTGAGGGACATATACAGTACTTCTTGTTGAGGATATAGGGTAGTGAAGCTGTGAAGCTTATGTCACCCTATCTGGGCGGAAAGGACCCCAGGGTGGAGAGGTTTCACAGGGAGGACGGGGACATTGTAGATTTCAGGGGAGGGCACCCATGCCCCGCAGTCGACGGAGACGCCCCGCCAACCTCAGGAACTTCTTCGTTAGCAGGAGGACCTTGGATTGACATATACAGTACGGTACTAGATATTTGGTAAGGGTTAGCTTTATATCCCATGTACTGGTTACTAGGGACATATACTAGGTGTTAGGTGGAGGTTAGTTTTGTATCCAAAGTACTGGGTACTAGGGACATATACTAGGTGTTACGTGAGGGTACTGAGTGATGAGTTTTCAGTTCGCGTCGGAGTCCAACAGGGAAGTGTGTTAATTAAGCCCTCTCCTCTTTTTTATGGTTCTGGAGGCACTATCTAGTGATTTCAGAGTTAGGCTCCCCTTGCAACTGCTATAAGAGGCCTGAAAATGCTTGGCCAAGTCATGAAGGTCTGTGAGTGTGAGAGAGTCTTTGAAGGTATGATAACTTCATAGTCAGGCAGCTGCAGGAAAGATATCTAAGAGGTGTTTTTCCGGTCCCGTCTCAAGACCACCGTCGCAAGATCTACCCGAAAAACTGTTTTTCTGGTCCCGTCGCAAGCCCACCTTTAGCAAGCGAGACACCAATATTCTCTTGCGACGGCAAGAGAGCTCCGGAGCTGGGTTGACGGCAAGCTGAAACATCTCACTCAACTTACTGTTTCTCCATTCTAATTAATTTCGGTATATTTGTTTATCCAAACATTATGTTATAATTTACTTGGTTAAATTTTGTCCACGAAACAACAACAAACCCCAGCTTTGACTAGGCCTAGGCTATGCTATTTACCGATTGTTTTTTCATATCAGAATTGCATTTATATAATCCTTATGATAAATAAATTGGCGGTGAATGTTATTCCGATGAAATGGAAGTTGTATAGCCTAGCCTATATATTTGTAAGATGTGTGCTGGCTTGGAGCAAGCCTGTGTTGTTTTTCCTGTCCTGTGATTATCTTGCGACGGCTCGGTTGAGACGGTGGTCTTGCGACGGGCCCGGAAAATCACGTCTCTACTGAAAGTAAGAAGTTGTGCAGTAGGCTAGGAGAAAATTTGGCGTAGAGGAGTGGCTGGTGCGTGTGATAATGAAGATGTATGAAGACTCACGAACGGTAGTGAGGGTGAAAGGTGTACTGAGTGAGGGACATATGCTAGGTGAAGGTTAGTTTTGTATCCCACGTACTGGGTACTAGGGACATATACCGGTACTAGGTGTTATGTAAGGGTTAGTATTGTATCCCAAATACTAGGTACTAGGGACATATACTAGGTGTTACGTGAGGGTTAGCTTGGTATCCCACGTACTGGGTACTAGGGACATATACTAGGTGTTACGTGAGGGTTAGTTTTGTATCCAACGTACTGGGTCTAGGGGGCGGCAGCCTCCACCCATAATACTAGGATAGGTTAGGTAAGGTTGTTAGGTTAGTCTAATGGGGATGGATGTAGTTTCCGAGTGTACGGTCGTCATGTTTACATTTTGTCGATCGCCGTTGTTAACCTGCCCTTCCCTACCTATCATGTGTTGATTGGTTGTCCATCTTGATCTAATTCTTCAGGCCAGCCCTATTAGAGTATTTTGGGGGAACTCAGTGGTGTGGTTAAACTATTTTTAATATATATTTGTTTAAATATGTAAGATATGCAATAAATTATGTAAAATATATTGTTTTTACTTTATACCTATTCATATAATTGTCATTATTAAGGAAATTCCATTGACTATTTACATCGCTAGGCCTAGCTTCCTTATTTCTATTAATTTCCTCCAGTTCACAATGAAACCTATTGCTAATTTCCTTGTTCTTCAGCAGCCGCGGCGGTGTCGGCGTTGGACGCTTGTGATAATGTTCCTGTCTATTTTGAATGCCATTCGATACAATAATATGTTGAAAGCCCCCCCCTCACCCCCCCATGACATGTTATCATCATATATATTGCCAGTAGGGGGCAAACAACCCAAAAAATTGCCGCAAAGCCCTTCCCTCAACATATTATTGTATCCAATGGCAGTCAAAATAGACGGGAACATGATCGCAAGCGTCCACCGCCGCCGCCGCCGTCATGTTTACATGGTCGATCGCCGCAGTTTGGTTAGGCCTATTTGCCCCCCTCAACATATTATTGTATCCAACGGCATTCAAAATGGACGTGAACATGATGGCAAGCTTTCGTCGCCGCTCCACCACCATGTTTACATGTCGATCGCCGTGGTTAAGTTCGCGTCTATTTTGACGGCGATTTTTTTTAGGTTATTTGCCCCCTGCTGGCAATATATAAGATGATGACAATATGTCATGAGGGGGGGGCCTCAACAATGACCTCTAACCTCTGTATATCAAATAGGGCTAGAGCAAATTGGCTGCAAATTTCCACATCTAGGCTACTCTTCCTAAATGGTCGACATATTCAGGGTGTCAAACGACGCTGTTTTTTTGAGTGATAACGCAATGAACTTTTTGTATAATGATAACAAAAACTCCCCCCCCCCCCCCCCATAAAAAAAAAGGTAGGCTAGGCTAAATTGACACAATTTTGGTCTCCATATTTTCCATCTTGATTGTTTTTTTATTGCAGGAAATACTGTTTTATACACCTAAATTCTCAAAAAAAAAATCTGGGGGGCATGCCCCCGGACCCCCCTAGAGCTCGCGCCTTCGCCGCGCTATAATGATAACAAAATAATAAACCATAATGATAACACAATTCATATTTTGTGGATTGACACCCTGGTTCAGTCACATATTAGCTTGATCACTCTAGGCCTAGTTGTTTTTTAGTTACAGAGGTTATAGCCTAGGTCATAATTTCTTGCCTACTTACAGCGAATAGACTAGGCCTATTGTAGATTGGTAAAATATTTGCTTAATAGGCCTAGGCTATGTTGGCTGTGCAATTGTCTCGATTTGACTAATTTTACCTAATTAGGCCTAAAGCAGCCTCAGTCTATTCCCAAACCCCAAACAGTATCCCATGTTAAGCCCTAGGCTAGGCCTAGGCCTAATCCCACTCTCAATCAAAATTCGAACTGATAAATTAGTACCTACCGGTAGCGCTGCCTAGGCTAGGCCTATATTTTTCTTGAATAGATATAGAAAATGGTTTAAAGGAAAGAGCATCCTATATTATGTTCAAATAATATGTAATAGCACTGTGTATGGTTGTATTACATTTAAATAGTGATAGATGTGTATATTAATGGGATAAATACTCCGAAGTTTGCATACGTTCAGAACATTTTGTGCAACACTGTTGCCAGATACTAATCAATCCCATTATCATTATATCATAATGGATTTTACTCATTTGCATAATTTCAAATACCTAGGACATTAATATAATATTTTCCTATCTCTTTTGTAGTGATATTTGTCTGATTTAGTGGTATATTGATGTCTGTCTAGGATTATAATGCATTGTGAAAGTTACCTCTGCATCTCTGACTTGGCTTAATTACCCCTGCTTTCTTTGAGTACTACACGGCAAGAGAAGCTTTCGGTTCTGTCACAGACTGTCAATTACTGTTCAAGGTAAACACAACTGCTAAATTCGACCTCATGTTCAAATAATATGTAATAGCATTATCTATGGTTGTATTAGACAACAATCGTGATAGGTTTCTATTTTATGTGGATAAATAGTATTAAGCTGAATAAACTAAATACCGAAAGTTCACTAGAGTGGTTGTTGATACATATGAGGGAGGTAGAAGATAGGATGGAATGGCTAGGCAGTGTTGCCAGTTGTATCGCTAGATATTACCGCTAGATGTAGAGCTATTTACTTCAATTTAGCAGCCATTTTTCATATCTAGAGAGATTTACTAGGGATAATTTAAAAATGTCAGACATTCTAGTCATATTACATTGTAAAATTTGCAAAACAAACAAACCAAAACTCTTTAGAAATTGCAGCATTATTCTAACATTGTTTGACTATGTAGCAACATGCTAGCGACTTTTGAGAAAGGATCTAGCGGTATTTTGTGGAGACACACTGGGTGGTGGTTGCAGTGGTACCAGTTGTAAAGCTACATATTACCGCTAAATGTAGAGCTATTTACTTCAATCTAGCAGCCATTTCTTTTATATCTAGAGACATTTACTAGGGATAATTTGAAAATTTCAGACATTCTAGTCATACTACATTGTAAAATTTGCAAAACAAACAAACCAAAACTCTTTAGAAATTGCAGCATTATCCTAACATTGTTTGGCTATGTAGCAACATGCTAGCGACTTTTGAGAAAGGATCTAGCGGTATTTCGTGGTAACACTTTAGGAGGGTTAAAATAGGAGTCACACGGGCAATTGCCAAAACTTTAAAGGTCCATATCATTGTTATTAAACTAAGCATTTGGCAAAGGGAGGAATTGTTAAAAACCTTAGCCAATACTCTGTCATTTACCAAAAATAAATTTGAATTTATCATTATTATTTGGTAGGGTAGGTATGTATAGGTAGGTTGGCTAAATAATTGCTGGAATTCGTAGGGACTTGAACGGTTTTGAGAGAGTTCAATAAAAAAACAAAAGTTAGGACTGAATAATAAAGAGATGATGTTATTAAGCAAAACTGGGGGATGCGTGGAAGCCTATAGACTGTAAACTTTGTGTGTGGTAGCGAATTCGGTTTTAAAGTAATTTAAGAATAGACAGTTTTCAATGCTGCGGCCAAACTATTCCACCCATTTATATTTTTTTGGTATCAAAACGTTCGGAATCGCGAGCCTCACCCAACTACGCAAGCATGGCTCTGATCATCAGCGTAGTTTTCAAGATGTGGAATTTTAAGTGGAATTCGAGGTTTTTTCAAGATTGCCGGAAAAAAACCCACGTGCAAAAGCAAAACCTTCTCTATAAAATTTGCGGAGCTATAAAATTTGCGGAGCATTAGTAGGGGAGTGCGTATGCCAAAGCCCAGTCGTTTCCTGTGAGTGGGAGAGACGGTATTTAGGCGTCAAGTTTTTCGGGAAATCGGCTGCCACGGACCTGTTTGGCCACCATGCCGGATGTTTAGCATATCAAAAGTTGCCCAATACAAAAAGGCACCTCTTGTGAAAGTTTGATCCCAATCCAAAAAGCGGTTCTGGAGTTATTGCGTCGAAACCGGCGCGTAAGAAACATTTGGATGAAATTCCAGGTTTAATGATTACAATAGGGGTTCCCCGTAGGGGACGAACCCCTAATAATAGTAATAATAATAATAATAATAATAATAAGAAGGTATAACATAAGTAGTATATAATATTTCTCAACTTCCTTCTTTAGTATGAATTTCCCAGTAGAAATTGTTCTCATTCTGCAGGGGGCCTTGTTTCCCCAACTTAATTTCATGCCAACCCAAGGTCGGAGTGTGTGGTGGGTGGGGTTAGAACTGTTTGCTTTGTCCGGACTGCCTACTAGGGACCGCTAGGCCTGTGCAGCCTGTGTAACTATGTAAATCTCTGTCTCTCATCCTCCTCCCTTCCCAATTCTGGCATTAAGCACCAAGTTATAATTAGACAAGGAAGATGGTGGCCAAACGAGCTAAGGCGCCTTACTAATGACACACCTACAGTTTTATACCCCCCCCCCCTCCCTAATTACTTATATTTATTCTTAATGACCGTGAATTAAGATGAGCAGCTGCGTCGATTCTGATTGAATTCCGACGATTTTTGTTTTCTTTCTTTCGGAGGCAAGGAAAGCATTGTATGGGAAGAGTAAATTCTGTTTTTGTTTGTGTGTCTTTTCTGGTTTATGAATTCGGATGTTTTTTCTTGATTTTTAGAGGCAAGAGAGGCTATTTATTGAATAGGAAGTGTCGTGTGTGTTTGTTTCTTTTCTGGTTTTATCTGCGTTTAATTGTTCTGCACATCTTTCCATACGTCATCTCTTTTGGTTGTGAAACTTGTGTTCTATAGTCATATTGCCTCCCATGTCTTGGTAGGGGATCTGTCTTGAGTGTGCAGGCTTACTGGAATACAACAAAACTCCTCACTGAAGAAAGTTAAGTTAAAAGTTGATGGGAATTTTATGTAAAGAGCCTTTGAAAAATACTGTACCCTGTTCCAATTTGGTAGGTCAGAAATCGTGACCCTTAACCTCTGTAACTCAAAACGAGGTAGAGCAAATTAGCTGTAAATTTTCACACCCATTCCTTGGCTGACTCTTCCTAAATGGTAGACATATTAGCTCGATTGTTATAGTTGTTTGTGAGTTATAGAGGTTAATGTTCAAGAGTTTTTAGCCTACTTATTTGGAACAGGGTATAATACTGTATAATATTTCGAAAAATATCACTTAATTTATTTTTGTATTTGCACCAAGTTTTCTTCATAGAATCTAGATATTCATTCGATAAGCACAGAGCAAAATATGCACTTGCAAAATATATTAAGGGGAGATGGTTCACTTTTTGGTTGATTTTTTCATGTATAATTTATTTTTCTAGTTTCCTCGCCAGACGTCCATCAAGCTTAAAAAGACGGCCCCCTAGACCCCCCTTCAAGCTAAATTTGTACATTTTTCGTTCCTCTTAAATTACAGGGTCGCTATCGCTCGCAAGGAAAAATCGACTCCTAAATGGCAGTAAAGGTCTTAAAATTGATAGAAATGGGGCGAAAGTTCATAACATCGCCAAACTAATTGGGGTTAAAGATGAGGGAGAAGGGGGTCTAGAAAAACGACATATGTCCCCTTAAGACTGATCATGTACCGGTATGGTATTTTGTTATTCTTGTTTATCCTTTTTAGTCTTCACATTTCAATTAACCTTACGATCTAGGAAACAGTAACTTCTTGTAAAGCTAACGCTCTCTCTCTCTCTCTCTCTCTCTCTCTCTCGGTAAACAAATAAGTTAGGTTAAATATCAGTAATATACAATATTTCTCAAGTTCGTTCTTTCCTATGAATTTCCAGGTAAATATTTTCTCATTCTGCTGGGGGCCTCGTTACTACAACTATATTTCATGCCGACCCAAGAGTGGGGTGGGGTGGGGTGGGGTGGGGGGTGGGGGGGGGGGAAGAGCCTTGTGCTTTCATGTCTTTACCTTCCACTTTGTAGCAAATCCCATTTTAGAATTAAGTCCGGACTGCCTAGTAAGGAGCGCATGGTATGTGCAGTCTGTGTATCTGTGCAACTCGATGTAAGTCTCTCTCTCTCTGTCAAGGAATATCATCATCTCAGGCATTCTCCCCAAGATCGACGCACCTGACAAATTCTACGACAAGGCCTTCAGCACAAATAGCCGACTAAAATATTTGTGTCTGAGGGAAGAAGTTGAATTCATCAACCTCTGGGACAACTTCTACAACCAGCCTACTCTGTTCCGCAAGGATGGCACTAATCTAAACCCTGTGGGTTCAGCACGCATGGGTCGCCTCCTACACGAAGCAGTCCGCAGCCATGGATAAAAAAACGCCATCCGAGAAGAAGCAGCAGTGACAAATCATCCAACGCCAAGAAAAAAACAGAGGCAACCGAGGACCACCAGCGATAAGGACCGAAGACAGCGAGGACCGAGGACAGCCATGAACATAAATGTAGATCCGACAAGAACCAAAAATATTATTAAAGAGCGTTCCGTGAGTTCTAAAATAACAAATTTAAAGGTTCTCTATGCAAACGCTCGTAGCATACGCAATAAATTTTCAGATTTAGAGGAGCTAGTGTTTACAGAAAATTATGATGTGATTGGCATAACAGAATCTTGGCTCAATACAGAAGATAGAGACTTTTTAGCAGAGTATTCACTTTCCGGTTATGTAATGTTTGAGAAAAGCCGAATAAATCGAAATGGAAGTGGCGTTTTACTTTATATCAAAGAAAGTCTTAACCCTACCCTCTTGTCAAAACCTCAAATTGTGAACGTCGACGCATCTTTTGTGCTAATAAAGAATAATAAAGGTACAAAAATAATACTTGCAAAATATACAGACCTCCAGCTCAATCAGTGCAAACTGACCGAGAAATTTACGAACAAATTGCAGATGTAATTAACTCACAAGATACCGTAATTTTTGGCGACTTTAATTTACCTGTGACCAAGTGGGGCGATACTCTTACTTCACACTCCGGACATGACTTGTATACGAACTTGCAAGAGAGTTCGCTTTATCAATTTGTTCGAACGCCAACCCGTGGTAATAACGTTCTTGACATTGTACTTGCAATAAAAGAAGAATTAATAGAGAATTTGAATGTTGGTGATGAATTCAGTAACAGCGACCATCGTACGATAACTTTCACTTTAAAGTTTACTAGTAACGAACCAAATAGTAGCATCGAAAAAGTCCCTAATTTCAAGAAAGCAAACTTCCATAAACTTAGAGCTATGTTTAAAGAAACTGACTGGAGCTTTTTAATTCACAATAACGACATAAATACATCTTGGAAGTTATTCGAAGCCACTTACCTAAAAGCAGTGCAAGATTGCATACCATCGAAAATACGGCGTCCAGGCCATAATAATAAGCCCAAATGGTGGAATAAAGATATTTCAAACTGCCTGCTTGCTAAAAAATGTGCTAATGATAGATTAAAATCCTCACAAAATGACGAAGAACGGGTGAAATTTGTAGAGCTACGACGCAAAGCCAAAAAGTTAATTAAGCAAAGTAAAAAGACCTTAGAGTTACATATTGCGAATCAAAGTAAAACAAACCCGAAAGAATTCTATAGTTATATCAGAAAGAAAAAAGTAGTTACTTCATCTGTTGGACCGTTAGTCGATGAAAATGGAGAATACACCAAAGACGAAGTACAAATGAGTAATGCCCTCAATACCTTCTTTGCATCAGTTTTTACAACAGAAGACCTCAGTGATATCCCTACACCATCGCCGATTCAGATTGATAATTCAGATGTTCTAAGCAATATCACCGTTACAGAGAGAGAAGTATTGAATTGTTTAGATAAACTCAAGGTAAATAAAACGCCAGGTCTTGATACAATCTCACCTAGAGTTCTAAAGGAAGCTAAGGATGAGCTCTCCAAACCACTGACATTACTATTCAATAAATCCTTGCAGTCTGGAACTATGCCCGATCAGTGGAAGCTAGCCAACGTAACACCGATATTCAAAAAAGGCAGCAAATCCCTACCCAGTAACTATCGTCCAATTAGCTTAACCTCAGTTGTATGTAAAATGCTAGAAACGGTCATACGAGACAGACTCGTAAATCACTTAGAGGAAAATAACATACTTAAAGATACTCAACACGGCTTTCGTAAAAAACGTTCCTGTTTAACAAACCTCTTAGACTTCTTCCACGATATCCTCAACCTCTACGATGAGAGTAAAGCTGTAGATATTATATACCTTGATTTTCAAAAGGCCTTTGACAAAGTTCCCCACAAACGTTTACTGCTAAAACTAAAAGCACATGGAATACAAGACGGTGTGTTGAAATGGATAAAAAATTGGCTCAGCGACAGAAAGCAAAGAGTAGTCATAATCGGTAAGGCATCTAAATGGACCAATGTAAGTAGCGGGGTACCCCAGGGATCGGTACTAGGACCAATTCTCTTTCTAATTTACATCAACGACATAGATGAGGGTCTCACCTGTACAATCTCAAAATTTGCTGACGATACAAAAATTGCAAATAGCGTACTCTCAAAAGAACAAGTTGACGATATGCAACACAATCTAGATAAATTGTCATGTTGGGCCCAAATTTGGCAAATGAGTTTCAATGCGGATAAATGTAAAGTACTACATATCGGATACCTAAATGAGAAAGCAAACTATTCGATGAATAGTTGACAGTTGCCCTCTGACCCCTGACTAGTGCGGACGTCCCCAGTGACCGCTAGTGAACCTGTTTACCCTTAGTGAGGTCCTAGTGAACTTTCTTAGTGATGGCTGTTGTTGATGAGTCTGCTGTCTCCTCCCATACTCTCCAGCTTTGTCTTGCTTTGCAAGAAAGACTGGAGAGTGTGGAGCAGGAGATTCAGTGTCTCAAAGATGAAAATTTGGCCTTGAGACTAGCTATGGTGGAGAAGAAGTGTGAGGCTACCGGAAGTGTTCCCAGGGATCGTGAAGCCCCTTGGAAAGTGGTGTCGACCAGTGCAACGGCCTGCAAGCTGAAAAGGCAGCCACTCAAGACCCACAAGAACTTCAGCACCTTGGCTGATGAGAGTGATGGCGAGGAAGTGGCGATCATCGAGGCAGTGAGAGGGGAGGGGGGGAAGTCTGCTGCTGTTGCTGCTACAACTCCTGCTACACGCCGACAACGGAAAAAAGCTAAGTTCATTGTCGGTGATTCAATGGTGATTGACGGGGCTACTAACACTCATGTTAGTAAAGTTGTCTGCCTACCTGGAGCCGGAGTCGGGAGGGTGGCAGAGAAGATGGATGGTGTCCTAGAAGTGGGTGGGGTGGACCCCATCATCTTCATCAATGCGGGATCCAATGACATATGGAGATGCAGGACTGAGGAGTTGCTGACCAAGTACCAGGAAATGCTGGAGAGGATCAAGGAGAAGGGTGGATTTCCTGTGGTACACAGTATCCTGCCAAGAAGAGGGGTACGGAAGGAATGGTCCTCCAGGGCTATTGGTGTAAATAGCCGGCTGGAGAAGTATTGCAAGGCAAAGTCAATACCATTCCTAGATAACTGGACCCACTTCTATGGTAAGGATGAACTGTATGCCCAGGATGGAGTACATCTTTCTCGACTAGGAGTTTCGACCTTGGCCAGCTCACTGGACAAGATTGTTGCGGGGTTTCGTTAAAAAAACCTGGGTGTGTAAGTAAAATACTGTCTCCATATGGAGCAGGTACTTCATGTGACAAACCAGTGAGTAAAATAGAAATAATCAGTCAAGATAGTGCGAATATAGTGATGTGTAATAGTAGTATCGATAACACTACACATGTAACTGTTAGTAAAGATGAGATTACTGATAGAGTAGAATTTCCGTCTAGAGCTAGTAGTTCAACAGGAAATAATAAGTTAGCTAAAAACAATAGAAAATTAGTTGCAAATAAAAGTAATAGGTTGAGGGTATATTATACAAATTGTAGGAGTTTATGTAACAAAATGAACGAACTTAGAGCACTCGTTAGCACAGAAAATATAGACATAATAGCGCTAACTGAAACGTGGATTAATACAGAATCTAGGCATTTTTTAGCAGAATTTGATATTCCAGGATATAGTTTGTTTAAATATGACCGAACAAGTAGGAGGGGCGGGGGTATAGCAGTGTTTGTCAGGAGTACATTAAAAAGCTGTATTAAATCAGGTATTAGACTAAATAATGATAATGAAAGTGTTTGGGTAGAGGTTAACGAAGGTAGTGAGACCATAGTTATTGGAGTTATATATAGACCGCCTAATATGAGTAGAAATGGCGGAACATCGTTATGGGAGGAAATTAAAATAGCATCAAGGTTTAGCAATGTGTGCATTATGGGGGATTTTAATTTTCCGAACATTGATTGGCAGCACCAAATAGGCGACTCCGATTCAGTAGAGTTTATTGAGGTAGTACAAGATAGTTTTTTATTTCAATTCATAGAAACGCCGACTAGAGGTATTAATATTCTTGATTTAGTTTTCAGTAACAATGAACATATGATAAATGATGTAGAGATTGGTGACCACCTAGGAAATAGCGATCATAAATCTATTTATTTTAATATACAATGGACAGGGAATGCCAAAGAGAATACGACACTTATCCCAGATTTCAGAAAAGCCGATTATGGTGGGCTAAGAAGTGACTTAAGGGTGGACCCTATTGTTAAGCAATTAAGTCAGGATATTCCAGAGTTAAACTTGCCACCTACATATAACCAGTTTATTGCTTCACTCCACAATGCTCAAAATAAATATATCCATAAAAGAAAATTTAGATCGCCGCAGAACCAACCAAAATGGATGACTAATAAGCTAATAGATCTTATAGGAAAAAAGAAAGGAATATATAGAAAAATAAAGAAAGGCGAAAATCATCTACATATATACTATCAGACTCTATCAAGACAGGTCAAAAAGGAAATCAGGAAAGCAAAAAGAAATTATGAAATAAGGATAGCCAGTGACTCAAAAAATAACCCTAAAGCTTTTTACCAACTATATAAATCTAAAGTTAGAGATGTAATAGGCCCCCTAAAAACTTCAATAGGAGAAATAACAGAAAATGATTTAGAAATGTGCAGTACATTAAATAGTCAGTTTCTTTCCGTTTTCACTAATGAAAATTTGGCACAGATTCCAGAAGTCAATATGGTATATAGTGATAGTATAGAAAATATGTTAAGTACAGTTAGTATAAGTAGAAATGATGTGCTTAAGGAAATTGACAGACTGAAACCTCAAAAATCGCCTGGTCCTGACGAGGTATATGCTAGAGTATTAAAAGAATGCAGAGATGAGTTAAGTAGCCCATTAGCATTTTTATTTAACAAGTCTTTAGAAACAGGTTTAGTTCCAGAAGCTTGGAAGCTTGCAAATATAGTTCCGATCTTCAAAAAAGGTGATAAATCGATAGCATCCAATTACCGTCCCATTAGTCTCACATCAATCATAGGAAAGTTGCTAGAGTCTATTATTGCTAGGAAAATTAGAAGCCACTTAGACAAATTTAACTTAATAAATTCTTCTCAGCATGGATTCACTCAGGGATGTTCTTGCCTTACTAATTTGCTTAGCTTTTTCTCAGAGGTATATGAAGCAGTAGATAGTGACAAGTCATATGATATTATTTATTTAGATTTCAGTAAAGCTTTCGACAGAGTCCCTCATGAGAGATTGATGAGAAAGGTTGAGGCACATGGAATAGGAGGATCGTTGTTGGGATGGATTAGGTCATGGCTAATTGGTAGGAAACAGAGAGTCAGCATAAATGGTACCAAGTCAGAGTGGGGAGCAGTCAAAAGTGGTGTCCCCCAGGGATCGGTATTAGGTCCCCTGTTGTTTCTTATATACATAAATGACCTAGATTTAGGTATAACTAGTAGGATAAGTAAATTCGCAGACGATACTAAAATGGGGAGATCAATTGATTCAGATAGCGATATAGAGTGCCTCCAAAGGGATCTAGATACCTTACATGAATGGTCAGTAAATTGGCAGATGAAGTTTAACATTGACAAATGCAAGGTATTAAAGATAGGGAAGATGCATACAAATGTTAAATATAAACTAGCTAATTTAGAATTAGAAAATTCAGACTGTGAGAAAGATCTAGGTGTGTTTGTTAGCAATGATTTGAAGCCTAGAAAACAGTGTATAAGCGTTCGTAATAAGGCAAACAGGATTCTCGGGTTCATCTCTAGGAGTGTGAGTAACAGAACTGCTGATGTTATCTTAAAACTTTACTTGTCATTAGTGAGACCCCATATGGATTATGCTGTCCAATTTTGGTGTCCTTATTACAGAATGGACATAGATTCATTGGAGAGAGTACAGCGTAGAATGACAAAAATGATCCATAATATTAGAAATCTTTCGTATGAAGAAAGGTTGAAGAAATTAGGTTTACATTCGTTAGAGAGACGCAGAGTTAGAGGGGATATGATAGAGGTGTTCAAGTGGGTTAGTGGGATTAACAAAGGGGACATGACAAATGTACTAAAGCTCAGTGATAGCGAAAGAACTCGTACCAATGGTTTCAAATTAGATAAATTTCGTTTCAGAAAAGATATAGGCAAATATTGGTTTTGGTAACAGAGTTGTAGATGGGTGGAATAGACTACCAAGTGCTATAGTGGGGTCTAAAACGGTAGGGAGCTTTAAGATAAAATTGGATAAGCATATGGACGAGAAGGGTTGGGTGTGAAGGGGGATCAGCTGGGTTGGGCCAATCAGCACTCTGCATACTCCCATAATCCTGCGTTAATCTCTAACCGTTTTGGTAAGATGATCCTCAGGGTATTAGAGTGTTGAGCCTATAATTGGGCTTTGTAATTGAACTGGGGTTGTGTGGGACAGGGATCTGCCTTGCTTAGGCCAATCGGCTTTCTGCAGACTCCCATTTTCTTATGTTCTTATGTTAATGGCACTCAGCTTAAGAATGTAAACAGAGAAACCGATCTGGGAGTAACAATATCGAGTAACCTAAAACCGAGTCAACAATGTTCAGAAGTTGTTAAGAAGGCAAACAAAATAATTGGCTTTATAGGCAGGTCATTTGAGCATAAATAAAAAGAAGTTATCCTAACCCTTTACAATTCCTTAGTCCGCCCTCTTCTGGAATACTGCGTTCAATCCTGGTGCCCTTATTACCAAAAAGATATAAACAAGCTAGAACGAGTTCAACGTAGAGTTACCAAAATGATACCTAGCCTAAAGAACAAACCATACGAAGAGCGTCTTAGAGAATTAAATCTATTTCCTTTAACCCATGAGATTAAGAGGTGACTTAATTCAAGTGTTCAAAATCATCAAGGCATCGACAATATGAACTGTAGTAAGTACTTCACTATCGACCAATCTAATTACACGTGGGGAAACGGTTGCAACATTTTTGTAAATCTTTTAACTCACACGAATCTAAGAATTTCTTCTTCAAATCGAGTTGTCAACTTGTGGAATGGGCTTCCCCGAAACGTTATAGACTGCATCACCGTAGTTCATTAAACTCCGCCTAGACAAATATCTCGCATCAAACCCGCGACTGACTGCGTTTGTAAATGAATAACTTTATTTTATCCCCCCCTCAGTTACTAACCCATCTGTCCCCTACCAACTTCCTAATCCTGCCACGGACATTAGTTCCAGGGCAGTAATTCCCTTTCCAATGTTCCCTTACCCACTCTAAACCACTGTTTGGACACTTGATCCTCAGTGTTTTGGAGGACAAGCAACCTAGAAGGGTCACTAGATCTGTTGTTGCTTGATTTCCTTTGTACTCCTTTGTACTCTGTCATGAAGGATGATGTAAATGATTGCCTATTAATTCAGCATACCGATGACACTCAAGTATTACACAATGGTACTGTAGATGAGCTGCATGATCTGATCAGGAGAGCAGAGGCAACAATATGTAGAGCCAAACAATATTTCTATAAAAATGGGTTAATGCTAAATTCAAATAAGACACGATGTATATTTATAGGATCTAGGCAGCTAATTTAGAGGATACCTAATGATACTGTTATTCGCATCGATCATTCTAACATTATTCCATGTAAACATGTAACAAATCTTGGTGTTCATATCGATAGTACTATGACTTTCGAAAAACATATCAACGAAATGACCAAGATGGTCAATGGAATACTGTTTTATATCAATAGAATTAAGGATAATTTTGACATGCAAACTAGGAAAATTGTGGTCCAGTCGTTAGCTCTCTCTGTCTTGTACTACTGCTTGGAGATATACGGAAAAACTGATCACACACTTCTCCATAATGTCCAGAAAGTGCAAAATTTTGCATCTAAAGTAATTGTAGGAGCAAAAAGTATGATCATGTTACCCCTATTATTGACCAATTAGAATGGATGACAATATCCCAAAAGCTTACCTTTGATGTAGCAGTAACTGTTTTTAAGGTACAAAATAATATATATCCTAACTGATTCTCGCAATTTTCTACCATAAATGATATTTCTAATAGTACCATAAGACAGCAGAATGATCTGTAAGTTCCGAGAGCCAGAACCGACTATGGGGCAAGTTCTCTGCAAGTATTGGGGCCTACGGTATGGAACGCCCTGCCCAACCTAGTCAAAGACTCAAATAGCCTGCCAGTATTCAAGGGCAGACTAAAGAGGCACATTTTATAAGATCATATAGAGTGAGAAGTGATCACGTTCTATATATTTTTAATCTATTTTTAATCTATTTTATATATGTTTAACGTATTTCTGGTAGGAGTTATTTATCTGTAAACTCTTAACGACACTGTTAATGTATTATATATTATGCATTATGCAAGTGTCTATGTTGTATTATGTAATTTGTTGAAGATGATTCTATTGTATGAACAGCCATTGTATATTTAATGGAAATAAAATAATTATCTCTCTCTCTCTTTCTCTCTCTCTCCCTCCCTCTCCCTCCCTCCATCCCTCTCCCTCCCTCCCTCCCTCCCTCCATCCCTCTCCCTCCCTCCCTACCTCCCTCCCTCCCTCTCCCTCCCCCTCCCTCCCTCCCTCCCTCCCTCCCCCTCTCTCTCTCCCCTCTCTCTCTCTCTCTTTCTCTCTCTCTCTCTCTCTCTCTCCCCTCTCTCTCTTCGTCTCTCGTCTCGTCTCTCCCCTCTCTCTCTCTCTCTCTCTCCCTTTTGATCTCTCTACCTCTCTCGCTCTATCTCTCCCCCTCTCTCTCTCTTGATCTATCTCTCTCTCTCTCTCTCTCTCTCTCTCTCTCTCTCTCTCTCTCTCTCTCTCTCTCCCTCTCTCTCTCTCTCCCCCCCCCCGGTAACTTGGGCAGTAGGAGTCTTTTGAGAGTGTGTCCGGAAACTTGCATAATTGATCAAAGGGAAGGAATAGGTTTTAGTGGCCATTTTGTTTTTTACGTTGCATTTTAACCAGCTGTCTTTGGAGTCTTGCAAGTATGTACAGTATGTCTGTGTTCAGGTTGGACCGGTATTTTGTTTTTGTTTTCCATTGCAGTTCGGTTTTAAAGTGTTATTTTGTGCAATGTGTGTGTGTGTGTTTTTTTTTTTTTTTTTTTTTTTTTTTTTTTTTTTTTATACACACCGACCGATAGGAAGGCATACATACACACGCTCACGTTCATACATACACATACAGGCATGGTGACTGGCAAAGGCACACACACACACACTCACAGGCACGAACACCACACACACAATCACACACTTAAACACATATATACACTCATTGACAAGCGCACACACACACACACACACACACACACACACACACACACACACACACACACCCGAGCGGTTGGCGTTTATCGGTACATATCAATTTGGTGCATGCTTACAAGTACATTTTTCGATTTTTAAACCTAACCTAACCTAACCTAACCTAACCTAACCTAACCTAACCTAACTTAACTTAACTTAACTTAACAACTTAACTTAACTTAACTTAACTTACCGAAAACACTCCATTTCAACGTATTTTAAAGAGGTGTGTACCGATTAACTGTCGCCCCAAACCTCATGTACCTGTAAACCTACAAATATCCAGATATTTGTACCAATAAACACACAACCGCTCGTCCACACACACACACACACACACACACACACACACACACACACACACACACACACACACACACACACCCTGTGGGCTGTGGCCTGATGAAGTCCATCCGCCTCTCTATTTTGCCTTGGGGTGGATGTTTAACTGTATCTCTATATTTAACATATATATATATTGTTTAATTTTAACCCTTCACGTGTGTGTGTGTGTGTGTGTGTGTGTGTTTGAGTGAGTATGCGAATGTGTTTGTGTGTGTCTGTTCATGTGTGTGTGTGTGTGTGTGTGTGTGTATATTCATAATTGTAGTTTGACAGGAATTGATCTTTTAGCTCGTATTGTCCCGCTTCCTAGACATTATTATCAATGACATTACCCATCTCCTTACTCAAGGGAGATGGTAACTGCCGGCTATGTCTCAGAAAACTTCATCAACCTGAGCGAGATTTGAACCCCGGTCTGCTGGGTTGCAGGCAGGCAGGGTGTGTGTACTTACTCTAGTTGTACTTACTCTAGTTGTATTGCGGGAGTGAGCATGCTCGTTATTTCCCGCCTCCTATATGTGTAGGTGTTATATGTATCGTTGGAATGGCTGTGGATGTGTGTGTAGTCTGTATTTTTAGCCAATTGGCGACATCGGAAACGAAGGCTTAGGGTGGATCTGTATGGTACCATTCTCACTATAGACGGTACCGTCTCGCCCGAAGGTTTAGGTAGCCATCAGCTTAGGTGAACCATATGATACCCATCTCGCCTTATACCATTTTTGCCAACCCCAGATGGGACGTCACAATGTCGTCCACTTATTTCAGGTACCTATTTACAGCTAGGTGAACTGAGGCTAACACATGAAAGGAGACAAGCCCAATTTGTCTCCGCCCGGCCGGGGATTGAATCCCCGACCCCTCGTGTGTGAGACGAGAGCTCTACCTACTAGGCTACGGGCTGTGGGCTACGGGCTGCGCGCGTGTCTGTGTGTGTGTGTGTGTGTGTGTGTGGAGTAGAGAATGGCTTTAATACGTCGCCTTCGCACACAGCCCTCTCCTATTTGTCTGTGTCTGTCTGTCTGTCTTGTCTGCTCTCCCCACCTCCTCTCTGCTTGTCTGTATGCCTTTCTTGTTCGTCTGTTAACCCTTTCAGTACAGGTGTCGTGTTTTTAACTGTATTATGGCTACTTTTAGACGATTTTATTCAGTTTATAGAGGGCCTCCAGCAATTAACAGACTTCGAACTATCTCATTTAACCCTTTTTTACTACCACAGATCCTTCTTAAACTGCACAAAATCGTCTAAATTTAGGTACCGGTACGTACAATAAAATTAAAAATACGTCGCCGGTACAGAAGGGGTTAATCAGCTGATTGTCCTCGTCTGCTTTAACCACCTATGTATTTTGTTTACTTTAGTCACTCATGAATTTTGTTTACTTTAACCATTTGTCTGCTTCCCCACCTCCTCCCTGTTTGTTTGTTTGTTTGCACCGTGCAGTCATGAGCATTAAGGGGGGGTCACCGTTTTTTTTTTATCTTTCTCTCCTTATTTATCTTTCCCTGGCTTGTATCCATTCGGCCCCATTCAGCCAACTGTTTTAAGACGTTTATTCCCATCCAAGTGTAAATTTCTTCCTGGCGAGTGATAGCGACCCAGCATTGTATGGAGAAATCCGGCTTCGCCGGAGAAATTTTTCTATCGAAAAATTTACAAGTTTAGCTTGCTGTCAAAACAAATATATATATATATATATATATATATGCTGGCTCGCTACCGCTCGCCAGAAAAATATTGATACCTGAATGGGGTTAAACGTCTTAAAAAAGTAGGCTGAATGGGGCCGAATGGATACATGCCAAAGAGAGAGGGAGAGAAAGAGAAAAAAAGCGAGGTGGGCTCCCTTAACAAGTTCACAACCACTTGAATCCGTATCGAACACGAACGAGACACTACAATGCTTTCTTATATGCCAAAGGCTTCAGAATGTTGCTTCGAAAGATTCAAAGATATAAAAGGGGGTAACCTTATTTGTGCTCGCGAGTTTACCTCTTTCCTGTCCATGTATTTATTGGTATCACTGTACATTTGGTTATGTTGTTTTATACTTTATTATTAAAACATTGGTATAGTCTTATTTGAGTTCACGACTGTACCAATGTCCTGTCTGTATTTTTTGGTTTCACTGTACTTTTTGCTTGTTATTGTTTTCTACTTTCTCTATTATTGAAATGTGGGTATAGCCTTATTTGTGTTCACGACTGTACTGCTTTCCTGTCCACGTATTTATTGGTTCCACTGTACTTTTGCTGATGTTGTTTTCTACTCCTATTATTCAAAAATGGGTATAGCCTTATTTGAGTTCACGACTGCACCCCTTTCCTGTCCATGTATTTATTGGTCCCACTGTGCTTTAATGTCTATTTGTGTTCTCTAATGTCTTCTTTATTTGTGTTTTAGAATACCTCTCCGCTGTCCCTTACTATGGATGCTTTTTCGTCTTATTATTATTTTATTATTATTATTATTATTATTATTATTATTATTGCGAAAAACGGAATTTGAAGGTAAATACGGGGAAGAGCAAGGTTATGGTCTTCGAAAAGGGTGAAATCACAGAGTGTGAGGTGAAGCTGAACGGTCAGGCTATGGAGATCGTCAACTCTTTTAAGTATCTGGGCAGTGTGTTGAGTAAAGATGGGACTATGGATGAAGAGGTGCGGGAGAGGGTACAACAGGGGAAGAGGGTTGTAGGAACGCTAAAAGCAGTAACAAGAAATAGGGTGGTCAGTATGGAAGTGAAGAAGTCCTTGCATGACAGTGTGGTAATCCCGACACTGACTTACGGAAGCGAAGCATGGACGTTGGTTGAGAGACTCAGACCAAGAGTGAGAGCAGTGGAAATGAATTACTTAAGGAGTGCGTGCGGAGTTACATGGAGGGATAGACAGACTAATGAGGAAGTAAGAAGGAGGTGTGGTGTGGAGGTAGATGTGCTGGAAAGTGTGAAAAGGAACAACTTGAGATGGTTCGGCCATATGGAACGTATGGAAAGCGAGAGAATGACTAAGAGGGTGTACGAGAGCGGTGGAGGGACAGAGGGGGAGAGGGTAGACCGAATATGAGGTGGAAGGATGGAGTGAGGAAGTACATGAACGAAGAAGGCGGGGCCGGTTGGGGGGGGGGGGCGTCGACTGACTGTGGACAGAGGTGCATGGGGGCGGTTCGTTCGTGGCCACCCCTTCGGGGATCACGGCGTCAGGCAATAGATAGATAGATAGATTATTATTATTATTTTATTATTTTATTATTATTATTATTATTATTATTTTATTATTATTATTATTATTATTACTATTTTTTATTTTTTTTTTTATTTGTATTATTATTATTATTATTAGTAGTAGTAGTAGTAGTATTTAGTTTTGGTAGTATAAAAATATAATAAAAATACAGAGAATTGTAGAGTAACACGTGAACTATTGCTTACTGTAGTCAATATATTCTAGAAGTATGGAAGAATAATTTAAATTAGACCCCCCTCTCCTCCTACATTTTCCAATCAAAGGTGACAGCTAGAAGTTTGGACGCACCCCACAAATGAAAACTTTCTTGTTGAACTTTAGGAGAAAATTATAATGAAATATTGTTCTCAGTTTAACTCTAAAGGTGAACAGTCGTGTGTTATTGATTTTGTTTTAACCCTCTGAGGATCGACGACGCACTTCTTTTCTGTTTTCTGGCTATTATTAGACGAGTTTATTCAGATTAGGTAGGGTATGTGGAAGTCAGAGGGTTGATTGAGATAGTCTTCATTCACCCTTTTGATTCCCACAGATCTTTCCTAACCTGCGTAAAATCGTCTAAAGAGAGCCAAAATAAACTGCTAACACGCGTCATTTCCTCAAGGGGTTAGAATGGTAAGGGAACAACAATTCTGTGCAAAATATCTTACGAATAACCCGTAGTTATCTTTGAATTGTTTATTTTTTCCATTTTTCTCTTCCAATCTTTCTCCTCCTCTCTTTCATCGTAATCTTTCTTCCGATGATTCCCTCTCTTTGCTCCACCTCTATAGTATTGGAGGACACATTTTTTAACTTTATTATGGCTATAGTTAGACGATTGTATGTAATTTACGAAGGATCTTTAGGAATAAAAGGGATACAAATGATCTCTATTAACTCTCAAGCTCCCACAAGTTCTTCCTAAACTGAATAAAATCGTCTAATAATAGCCAGAATAAACTGTCGAAACGTGGCATATTCCTCAAGGGGTTAAGGTGACATCGCTGGCATAATTTTCTACTCCAAACTCCCCCTCTTCCTTCTTCACATGTTCCCTCTTTTTACTTCAAACTCCCCCTCCCCTTCTCCACCCCCTACTTAAACTCCTCAAAACTCCCCCTCCCTCTATTCCAACCCCCTCCTCTTATTCCAACCCCCTCCTCTTATTCCAACCCCCTCCTCTTATTCCAACCCCCTCCTCTTATTCCAACCCCCCTCCTCTTATTCCAACCCCTCCTCTTATTCCAACCCCTCCTCTTATTCCAACCCCTCCTCTTATTCCAACCCCTCCTCTTATTCCAACCCTCCCCTTATTCCAACCCCCCTCCTCTTATCCAAACCTCCTCTTATATTTCAACCCCCCTCCTCTTATTCCAACCCCTCCTCTTATTCCAACCCCTCCCTTATTCCACCACCCCTCTCTTATTATTCCCAACCCCCTCCTCTTATTCCAACCCCTTCCTCTTATTCCAACCCCCCTCCTCTTATTCCCACCCCCTCCTCTTATTCCACAACCCCTCCTCTTATTTCCACCCCCCTCCTCTTATTTCCAACCCCCTCCTCTTATTCCAACCCCCTCCTCTTATTCCAACCACCCCCTCCTCTTATTATTCCAAACTCCCCTCCTCTTATTCCAAACCCCCCTCCCTTATTCCAACCCCCTCCTCTTATTCAACCCCTCCTCTTATTTCCAACCACCTCCAATTATTCACCCCCTCCTCTTATTCCAACCCCCTCCTCTTATTCCAAACCCCTCCTCTTATTCCAACCCCCCCTCTTATTCCCACCCCCCCCTCTTATTCCCACGCCCCTCCTCTTATTCACCCCCTTCCTCTTATTCCAACCCCCTCCTCTTATTCCAACCCCTTCCTCTTATTCCAAACCCCCTCCTCTTATTCCAAACCCCCCCTCTATTCCAACCCCCTCCTCTTATTCCAACCCCCTCCTCTTATTCCCACCCCCCTCTTATTCCAACCCCCCCTCTCTATTCCAACCCCTCCCCTTATTCCAACCCCTTCCTCTTATTCCAAACCCCTCCCCTTATTCCAAACTCCCTCCTCTTATTCCAACGCCCTCCTCTTATTCCAACCCCTCCCCTTATTCCAACCCCTTCCTCTTATTCCAAACCCCTCCCCTTATTCCAAACTCCCTCCTCTTATTCCAACCCCCTCCTCTTATTCCAAACCCCTTCCTCTTATTCCAACCCCTTCCTCTTATTCCAAACCCCCTCCTCTTATTCCAACCCCTTCCTCTTATTCCAACCCCTCCTCTTATTCCAAACCCCTCCCCTTATTCCAAACCCCTCCTCTTATTCCAAACCCCTCCCCTTATTCCAACCCCTTCCTCTTATTCCAACCCCTTCCTCTTATTCCAACCCCTCCCCTTATTCCAACCCCTCCCCTTATTCCAAACCCCCTCCCCTTATTCCAACCCCTTCCTCTTATTCTAAATCTCCTCCTCTTATTCCAAACCCCTCCTCTTATTCCAAACCCCCTCCTCTTATTCCAACCCCTTCCTCTTATTCCAACCCCTCCTCTTATTCCAACCCCTCCCCTTATTCCAAACCCCTCCTCTTATTCCAACCCCCTCCTCTTATTCCAACCCCTTCCTCTTATTCCAACCCCTCCCCTTATTCCAAACCCCTCCTCTTATTCCAACCCCTTCCTCTTATTCCAACCCCTCCCCTTATTCCAACCCCTCTTCTTATTCCAAACCCTTTCCTCTTATTCTAACCCCCTCCTCTTATTCCAACCTCTTCCTCTTATTCCAAACCCTCCTCTTATTCCAAACCCCTTCCTCTTATTCCAAACCCTCCCCTTATTCCAAACCCCCTCCTCTTATTCCATCCCCCCTCCTCTTATTCCAACCCCTCCCCTTATTCCAACCCCTCCCCTTATTCCAAACCCCCTTCTCTTATTCCATCCCCCTCCTCTTATTCCAACCCCTCCTCTTATTCCAAACCCCCTCCCCTTTTTTCCAATCCCCCCCTCTTATTCCAAACCCCCTCCTCTTATTCCAAACTCCTCTTATTCCAAACCCCCTCCTCTTATTCCAAACCCCCTCCTCTTATTCCAAACCCCCTCCTCTTATTCCAAACCCCTCCTCTTATTCCAACCCCTCCCCTTATTCCAACCCCTCCTCTTATTCCAAACCCCCTCCTCTTATTCCAACCCCTCCTCTTATTTCAAACCCCCTCCTCTTATTCCAACCCCTTCCTCTTATTCCAACCCCTCCCCTTATTCCAACCCCTCCTCTTATTCCAACCCCTCCTCTTATTCCAAACCCCCTCCTCTTATTCCAACCCCTTCCTCTTATTCCAACCCCTCCCCTTATTCCAAACCCCTTCCTCTTATTCCAACCCCTCCCCTTATTCCAACCCCTCCCCTTATCCCAACCCGCCTCCTCTTATCCCACCCCCTTCCTCTTATTCCAACCCCTCCCCTTATTCCAACCCCCCTCCTCTTATTACAACCCCCCTCCTCTTATTCCAACCCCTTCCTCTTTTTCCAACCCCTCCCCTTATTCCCAACCCCCTCCTCTTATTCCAACCCCTTCCTCTTATTCCAAACCCCCTCCTCTTATTCCAAACCCCCTCCTCTTATTCCAACCACCCTCCTCTTATTCCAACCCCCCTCCTCTTATTCTAAACCCCCTCCTCTTATTCCAAACCCCCTCCTCTTATTCCAACCCCCTCCTCTTATTCTAACCCCCTCCTCTTATTCTAAACCCCCTCCTCTTATTCCAAACCCCCTCCTCTTATTCCAACCCCCTCCTCTTATTCTAAACCCCCCTCCTCTTATTCCAAACCCCCTCCTCTTATTCTAAACCCCCTCCTCTTATTCCAACCCCCTCCTCTTATTCCAAACCCCCTCCTCTTATTCCAAACCCCCTCCTCTTATTCCAAACCCTTCCTCTTATCCAACCCTTCCTCTTATTCCAACCCCCCCTCCTCTTATTCCAAACCCCCTCCTCTTATTCCAAACCCTTCCTCTATTCCAACCCCCTCCTCTTATTTCAACCCCCCTCCTCTTATTCCAACCCCTTCCTCTTATTCCAAACCCCCCTCCTCTTATTCCAACCCCCTCCTCTTATACCAACCCCTCCTCTTATTCCAACCCCCTCCTCTTATTCCAACCCCTCCTCTTATTCCAAACCCCCTCCTCTTATTCCCCAACCCTCCTCTTATTCCATCCCCCCTCCTCTTATTCCCCCCCCCTCTTCTTCCAACCCCCCTCCTCTTTTTTCCCCCCCTCCCCTTATTCCAACCCCTTCCTCTTATTCCAAACCCCTCCCCTTATTCCAAACTCCCTCCTCTTATTCCAAGCCCCTCCTCTTATTCCAACCCCTTCCTCTTATTCCACACCCCTTCCTCTTATTCCAACCCCTTCCTCTTATTCCAAACCCCTCCTCTTATTCCAACCCCCTCCTCTTATTCCAACCCCTTCCTCTTATTCCAACCCCTCCCCTTATTCCAAACCCCCTCCTCTTATTCCAACCCCTCCCCTTATTCCAAACCCCTCCTCTTATTCCAACCCCTTCCTCTTATTCTAACCCCCTCCTCTTATTCCAACCTCTTCCTCTTATTCCAAACCCTCCTCTTATTCCAAACCCTCCCCTTATTCCAAACCCCCTCCTCTTATTCCATCCCCCCTCCTCTTATTCCAACCCCTCCCCTTATTCCAACCCCTCCCCTTATTCCAAACCCCCCTCTCTTATTCCATCTCCCCTCCTCTTATTCCAACCCCTCCTCTTATTCCAAACCCCCTCCTCTTATTCCAAAGCCCCTCCTCTTATTCCAAACCCCCTCCTCTTATTCCAAACTCCTCTTATTCCAAACCCCCTCCTCTTATTCCAAACCCCCTCCTCTTATTCCAAACCCCTCCTCTTATTCCAACCCCTCCCCTTATTCCAACCCCTCCTCTTATTCCAAACCCTCCTCTTATTCCAAACCCCCTCCTCTTATTCCAACCCCTTCCTCTTATTCCAACCCCTCCCCTTATTCCAACCCCTCCTCTTATTCCAACCCCTCCTCTTATTCCAAACCCCCTCCTCTTATTCCAACCCCTTCCTCTTATTCCAACCCCTCCCCTTATTCCAAACCCCTTCCTCTTATTCCAACCCCTCCCCTTATTCCAACCCCTCCCCTTATTCCAAACCCCCTCCTCTTATTCCAACCCCTTCCTCTTATTCCAACCCCTCCCCTTATTCCAACCCCCCTCCTCTTATTCCAACCCCCCTCCTCTTATTACAACCCCCCTCCTCTTATTCCAACCCCTTCCTCTTATTCCAACCCCTCCCCTTATTCCAAACCCCCTCCTCTTATTCCAACCCCTTCCTCTTATTCCAAACCCCCTCCTCTTATTCCAACCCCTTCCTCTTATTCCAACCCCTCCTCTTATTCCAACCCCCCTCCTCTTATTCTAAACCCCCTCCTCTTATTCCAAACCCCCTCCTCTTATTCCAACCCCCTCCTCTTATTCTAACCCCCTCCTCTTATTCTAAACCCCCCTCCTCTTATTCCAACCCCCTCCTCTTATTCCAACCCCTCCTCTTATTCCAACCCCCTCCTCTTATTCCAAACCCCCTCCTCTTATTCCAAACCCCCTCCTCTTATTCCAACCCCTTCCTCTTATTCCAACCCCTTCCTCTTATTCCAAACCCCCTCCTCTTATTCCAAACCCCCTTCCTCTTATCCCAAACCCTTCCTCTATTCCAACCCCCTCCCCTTATCTCAACCCCCCTCCTCTTATTCCAACCCCTTCCTCTTATTCCAAACCCCCTCCTCTTATTCCAACCCCCTCCTCTTATACCAACCCCTCCTCTTATTCCAACCCCCTCCTCTTATTCCAACCCCTCCTCTTATTCCAAACCCCCTCCTCTTATTCCAACCCCTCCTCTTATTCCATCCCCCCTCCTCTTATTCCAACCCCCCTCCCCTTATTCCAACCCCCCTCCTCTTATTCCAACCCCTCCCCTTATTCCAACCCCTTCCTCTTATTCCAAACCCCTCCCCTTATTCCAAACTCCCTCCTCTTATTCCAAGCCCCTCCTCTTATTCCAACCCCTTCCTCTTATTCCACACCCCTTCCTCTTATTCCAACCCCTTCCTCTTATTCCAAACCCTCCCCTTATTCCAAACCCCCTCCTCTTATTCCAACCCCTTCCTCTTATTCCAACCCCTCCCCTTATTCCAAACCCCCTCCTCTTATTCCAACCCCTTCCTCTTATTCCAAACCCCTTCCCCTTATTCCAACCCCTCCTCTTATTCCAAACCCCCTCCTCTTATTCCAACCCCTTCCTCTTATTCCAACCCCTCCCCTTATTCCAAACCCCTTCCTCTTATTCCAACCCCTCCCCTTATTCCAAACCCCCTCCTCTTATTCCAACCCCTTCCTCTTATTCCAACCCCTCCCCTTATTCCAACCCCTCCTCTTATTCCAACCCCTCCTCTTATTCCAAACCCCCTCCTCTTATTCCAACCCCTCCCCTTATTCCAAACCCCCTCCCCCAAGCTCCCCCTCCCCGTACTTCTACACTCCCCTTCCCCTCCTCCGAAGCCCCTCCATCCCCTTCTCCTTCTGCAGTGCTACTCTCGTATCACTTACTCATTTCTGTTTTTCTTTCACGTGCGCTACTCCTCCCCACCCCCACCCCCACCCCCATCCCCACCTACACACCCATCCACAGCACCCTACACGTCGGCCCCAACGCACCCAAATCTCACCCTAATCCCCCCCTAGCGGAAGACCCAGAGTAGCCCGAGCCATTCCCGTTTTCTGCGGTCCCTCTGCCTTGGCCATTCAAGCCTCCTTAAGGGTAACTGCGAAATTGTCCATTGACGCGAAATAATACTGGCAAGAAATGGAGGGCCATACGTAGAGGTAGTTAGTAGTGGTGTGTGGGCGAGTTGAGAGTGTGTGTGAGAGAGAGAGTGAGAGTGTGTGTGTGTGAGTGAGAGAGTGACTGAGTGAGTGAGTGAGTGAAAGAGAGAGAGAGAGATTCTATGTGTGAGTGAGTGAGAGTGTGTGTGTGTGAGTGAGAGAGTGACTGAGTGAGTGAAAGAGAGAGAGAGATTCTATGTGTGAGTGAGTGAGTGAGTGAGAGAGTATTACAGCTACAAAAAGTTACTAGGAATAAATGGTGTCTAAAAGACCTTTTTGGCCATTTTTAAAAGACCCATAATGCATGACACTTGCTGCATATTGTGTAAACTATCTACCCTCTTAAGGGGGGGGGACCTGTTTTTGTTCTGTCCTTTTCTATCTTTATCTGGCTTGTATCCATTTGGCCCCATTCAGCCTACTTTTTTAAGACGTTTATCCCCATCCAGGTGTAAATTTTTTACTGGTGAGTGGTAGCGAGCCAGCATATTTTTTATTTTTCTTTGACAGCAGGCTAAATTTGTAAATTTTTCGATAGAAAAATGTCTCCGGCGAAGCCGGATTTCTTCATATAATGCTGGCTCGCTATCGCACGCCAGGAAGAAATCGACACCTACAATAGATGGGGATAAACGTCTTAAAATACTTGGCTGAATGGGGCCGAATGGATACAAGTCAGAGAAAGAGAGAAAAGGACAGACATAACAAAAAGCAGGTCACCCCCCTTAACTTCCGACTATGATTGTGCGTTGTACGTATGTATAATATGTACTCGGACACATATACCCATAGCTGGGGGTGGCCGACTCGAGACAGAGCCCAAACAGAAACAACTTTTAATGTTCCAATTCTTAGGGTCGGGGAGCACTTTCGCGTTCCCTCACTCTGTTTTATCTAATAGATGAATTTTACAAGGGGAGCCGGATTCCTAGCCCCCTGCCCCCAGAAGGAAAAGTAGGACAGTAAAAGAGACAGACAGAAACGACTAAGGTTGGGTAGAGGATGCCAAACCTCACTATGGACAGGACCAGCCCTCACCCATTGTAGCTATTCATAGTATTTAAGTACATTGCTGCGATGCACATTCTCATCCCACCTGCTTTTTTTCTCTTTCTGTCCTTTTCTCCCTTTCTCTGGCTTGTATCCCTTCGGCCCCATTTAGCCAACTGTTTTAAGACGTGTATCCTCATCCAGGTGTCGATTTCTTCCTGGCGAGCGATAGCGAGCCTGCATTGTATGGAGAAATCCGGCTATGCCGGAGAAATTTTTCTATCGAAAAAGTACAAATTTAGCTTGCTGTCAAAACAAAAATATATAATATATACCTAATATATACCTATATACCTAAATATATACCTAACAAACAAAATCTACAACACAAACATGCACAACAACACAAAAAGGTGGCTGGCCAACTTCCTAGCAGGCAGATGTGCACACGTATCTTTTGCCGGTCAGTCATCTAAAATCAGAAACTTTCCAAACGGAGTCCCACAAGGATCCGTCTTATCACCCGCACTCTTCAATCTGTACATGCACGATATAACTACACCCAATATGCCCCAAATAAACTTAGCCTCCTATGCAGATGACATAACACTCACATGCACACACCATGACCCAAAAAGAGCAACAGATCTATAACACTCACATGCACACACCATGACCCAAAAAGAGCAACAGATCTCCTTCAACCCTATCTCAACACACTACATGGCTGGTGCACTACAAACAGACTTAATCTAGCCCCAGCCAAATCCACTGCAACCCTGCTCACAAGTTGGACAGGAAAACACGAATACATCCCTCAACTCACCATAAACAACACACCCCTAACACATACACACACATCCAAAATCCTAGGAGTAACATATGATACTCATATGACATTCAAACAGCACACCACAAACATTAAAAAGAAACTGACACCCAGACGTAACGCCCTCAGGTCACTTGCTCACACAAAATTTGGACACAACAAAGAAACTACCACCACAGTATATAAACAATACATAAGATCAGTGATGGAATACGCAAGCCCAGCCTGGGCTTCTAACCTAGCTGAAACACATCATAAGACCTTACAGACTATTCAAAATAAAGCCCTGAAGATCATTACAGGCTGCACAGCTACTGCAACCCACAGATCACCTACATCAAGAAACCAAAATCCCTCAAAGTCAAAGACCATCTGGACATGAGAGGCACTCAATTCTTGGCAGCAGCCTCCACGAACCAAGACCACCCACTAAACTACATGGCAACACACCCACAGACACCAAGAAATATCAAACAACACCCAGCACACGGTATCACACACAATTATTGTCCTCTCTCCCTCCCTGCCCACCCCGAACCAACTTCCAGAAGCACATCCATACTCATATATCTCGCCAATCCATCCACTCACTCACAGACAACACGCAGCTGCATGCACGACCTCCCGAAATCCATCCTTCCGAATCCTCCCTTCCTCGCGAGGACAGAGTCCACCTGGCCGAGGCTGAGATGCGGACACCATCCAGCTCTCCTGAGCTATCAGAAGAGACTGGATGACTCCGTTGTCGACGCCTGCCCGGGATGTAATACAGCACCCCATACCATTAAACACATCATAGAAGACTGCATTTCACACAACCACTTACGCCAACAACACAATCTACACTCAATGAGAGCTCTGTGGGAAAGCCCGATCGTGGCCATGGCCTTCCTCAGGGACTTGGGGCTGTTCGGCCAGGCAGCTTAGGGAACAACAACAACAACTGGCTCGCTACCGCTCTCCAGGAAAATATTGACACCTGGATGGGGGTAAACGTCTTAAAACAGTAGGCTGAATGGGGCCGAATGGATACAAGCCAAAGAGAGAGGGAGAGCAAGAGAGGTGGGCCCCCTTAAATGAGCTTATAAGTTATAAACAATCGAAAGTTTTAAAAGGGGAGGTAGTTGGTTTTTTGTCCGTATGTTTAGTTACATTATATATATTTTTTAATTTTAAGACGTTCGTTCCATTAGTTGGCAATTTTAAGGCCTTTCTCCCCGTTTCATTGTAAATGCCATTCAGGTGTCGATTTTTTCCTGGCGAGCGATAGCGAGCCTGTAATTCTAGAAGGAATTGGCCTTCGGCCGGGACATTTTTCTACCTAAAATTGTAAAATGTTATCCTGAAGGGGTCTAGCGAGTGTTTTTTAAGAGCTTGATGGAGGTCTAGCGAGGAAAGTATTAAGGAACACCCCTGTTCTTAACATTAATCATCCATTACAAACCCCAATGTACTTGAATAAACTAAGAAAAGCTACAGGGGGGCAATGCCTAATGAGTTCATTGCTCAATAGGTGGTATTCTGAGAGTGAGGGTCCGAGTCTAGGTGGTGAGACAGTGAAGCACTGGAGCAAAGCAGCTTCAGAGATGTGACTGCTTCGTGCTGTAGGTGGGCAACTGTGCAGCTATCGGGATCTGGTTGTATCCCAAAGTGCTTCACATGTCTCACTCCCTAGACTGGAACGAGACCTTGCGGACTTCGCCGTTCAATGTACGGTTGAATGTACAGGCTCTCAGACTATGCCCGAGAGGGAGTAGTTGGAATATAGAAGAACAACAAATATATGGTCCTCCCGGGATTCGATAGGCCTATATATAAATAAATATATAAATAGATAACAAAATATCCACTACCCCCTTAAGGGGAGGTATTCAGTTTGTTCCCTAGACCTCCATCAAGCTTAAAATTACACCCCCTTGACCCCTTTCAAGATAAATTTTTACATTTTTCGGTAGATAAATGTCCAGGCCGAAGGCCGGTTCCTCTTAAATTACAGGCTCGCTATCGCTCGCCAGGAAAAGATTGACACCTATATGGCACGAAAGGTCTTAACATTGACACAAATGGGGCGAAAGTTCTTAAAATCGCCAAACTAATGGGGCGAACGTGTTAAAATCTCAAAAGCAATGGGGCTAAACATTAAGGAGAAAGGGCTCCAGAAAAAAATCCCTCAAGTGGAAATCTCCCCTTAATTACTGATTGCTCGTACTCAGTCCCCCCAGCCATTGTATAAGCTTCATTGTCCTAACTCCAACTATTTGTAATGGTTTTATATTTTTGGAGGGCTGGAGACTAAATTGATTATTATTATCTTTATATGGAACACAAAAGAACACCACCATTATATATTTTATGAATATAACAAAGCTAGCTCACTGTTCATTAGAAAACGCAATTTACTTTCGAAATCAGTATTTTCTCAATTATTTTCCAATATATTTCGGCTAAACCAGTATCTCTCTCTCTCTCTCTCTCTCTCTCTCTCTCTCTCTCTCTATATATATATATATATATATATATATATATATATATATATATATATATATATATATATATATATATATATATATATATAATACTTTGCACTCCTCCAAGCTTAGTGGTATCTGCCATGTCTCACTACTCTTGCCCAGTCTGTGCAGTTCCTTACAGATCAGCTCAAGCCCTTTAGGATTGCTCACATGTACGCCAGAGAGAGAGAGAGAGAGAGAGAGAGTTACAGTTACAATGTATAATTAGTATCTCAGAGACCTTGCGATCCATTCCGAGGAGATACTCGAAGTGGAAGGAGAGACTTTAGTGCACTACACTCACTACAGATTGTGCAAAATACTATCTACTCTCTTCTTGAACTGCTGTACTGAAGAACTATTTACAACTTCGGAGAGAAGTTTGTTCCAGGTAGAACATATATTATGTGAACAAAATTCCACAAATACTAGTGCTGAACCTTTTCAATTCTAATTTCCAGCCATGGTTGCGTGTTGTATTTATATTGATGCTAAACATTTTGCTATAATCCACATTGTCAAACCCATTAAGTATTTAAAAAAACTTCAATGAGCTGACCTCGTA
>CM064513.1:89156715-89255305 GCA_032716605.1 Paralithodes platypus
GCAGTATATTTTCTTCCACTGGCAGTATATTTTCTTCCACTGGCAGTATATTTTCTTCCACTGGCAGTATATTTTCTTCCACTGGCAGTATATTTTCTTCCACTGGCAGTATATTTTCTTCCACTGGCAGTATATTTTCTTCCACTGGCAGTATATTTTTCTTCCACTGGCAGTATATTTTCTTCCACTGGCAGTATATTTTCTTCCACTGGCAGTATATTTTTCTACTGATCAACTTTGCCCAATAAGTGTTTTTACTTATGTATTTATGTATTTATTTATTTATTTATTTATTAATGTTTTGCTCCCTAGACCTCCATCAAGCTTATAAAACACCCCCGAAGACCTTCTTTCGAGATAAATTTGCACACTTTTGGGTAGAAAAATGTCCCGAACACAGGCCGGTTCTTCCTAAATTACAGGCTCGCTATCGTTCGCCAGGAAAGAAATCGGCATCTAAATGGCATTTAAAAGGTCTGCATTGACAAAGAAATGGGGCGAAAATTCTTAAAATCACCAAACCAATGGGGCACTCGTCTTAAAATTTCAAAACTTATGGGGCTAAACATGATGGAGAAGGATATTCAAGAAAAAAATTACAATTTGAAAAAAATAACAATAATAAAACGAAAACCTCCCTTTATTCTGTCTTTTAGTGTTTCCCTTCAACCATAGGGGAACAAATATTGGGGCCGAGTCAGTTGACGGGGCAGCTACCGTACTCTGGACCCCCTTCTCATTCGTGTTTAGCCCCATTAGTTTTCAGAATTTAAGATGCTTGCCCCATTAGTTTGGCGATTTTAAGACTTTTCACCCATTTCTTTGCCAGTATTTAGACCTCTCGTGCCATTTAAGTGTTGATATTTTTCCCGGCGAGCGATAGCGAGCCTGTAATTATGGAGGAACCGGGCAGAACATAATTATTTCTACCGATAAATAAATAAAGATAATCTCGAAGGGGGATATTGAGATTTTGTTAAACCTTGACGGAGGCCTAGAGATGAAACTAAATTAATATTAAATAAGTAAATAAATGAAGAATCAATATTATATATTTTGTGTCGCCTGATATACCCAATTATCTTCTCTTTGTATATGATTCACATTATTATATTTTTTGTAATCCACTTTACCCTTCATTTCGTTTTAGTCTCATATGATTCACAATAGTAATAATTTCTCCTGAACTATCTGACCTAGCTAGCCTTTTATCTCTTATTCTTTTCTTCCCTACTTTGGACATTCAGCAATAGTAAAAATAATATTTCCCTTTCTGCCCTGAACTATCCAACTCCCATTTTTCTTTTTATAATTGCCAACTTGTGAGTATCGTTCTATAAGGAAGTTGGAGCTGTAGACAACGATATTTAACAGAATTTACAGCTAAAATACGGTCGTAGTACAATTATATAAATACATAAAACCCAATTAAACATGCCATTTATCCATCAGAAACGTACATTATTATTGCGTTTCGGTTTAATATCGATGTTCACGGCTCCAACTTCCTTATAACCTGAAACTCACAAGTGGTCAATTGGCATCTCTTATTCTTCTCATATAATTCACAATAGTTAGTAATAATGTCTCCCGAACAACCCGACTCCCATTTTTCTTTCTATAATTGACAATGGATATTTTTTATGGTCTACCTTGCTCATTCCTCTCAACACCCAGCTGTCACCGATCCCGCTGTCCCAGCCATTAATACACACACACAGCACACGGCACACACACCACACACACAACACACCACACACACACACGACACGCAGCCACGGCACGCAACGCACTGCAAACGCAACAGCCACAAAGACACAAAAAACAATCTATGTCAATATTAAGACCTTTCGTGCCATTTAGGTGTCTATGTTTTGCTGGCGAGTGATAGCAAGCCTATAATTAAGGAGGAACTGGCCTTCGGCCGGGAGAGGAAAAGATGGATACCTGAATGTCATTGACAACAAAATGGGGTGAAAGGTCATAACATTGCCAAACTAATGAGCCGATCGTTTTAAAATCTCAAAACTAATGGGGCTAAACATGAGGGAGAAGGGTGGGCATAGAATAACATCCCCCCCCCCCCCCTTACTTTGTAGTAGCATTTGTCTTACTGATCCACCCCACAACTTGTTCCTTTTTTATATAATGGTCATATATATATATATATATATATATTTTTTTTTTATATAACCCACCTAAGCCATTAATCTCACCTTTCTGCTCCCGGTCACAATAGTAGTATCTTTCATTTGTATTTGTGTTGTCCATTCCCCAATTTCTTCCTCCTTTGTACTGTATAATGGTCATATTGTTGTTCTTATAACCCACGTAAGTCATTCATCTTCCCATTCTGATCCCGTTCACAATAATAGTCTCTTTCTTTTGTATGTGTCTTATCCATTCCCCAGCTTCTTCCCCCTATGTACACTCGAGGAAAAAACAAATCTTTACACTAACGCTCTAAACATTCTGAAAGTGGGTCGAAATCTTTTGATAATACCTCACAGACGTATATGTTTCACCGTATTCATTCCGTTCACACAAGATTACATACAGCTCGCCTCTGGAAACGAATTTAGGAATATTTTTTTCTTCTAATTCAACTACAAAACTATGTATACTATTTATTGTTAAGGGGAGATATCCACTTGAGGGACTTTTTTCTTGACCCCTTTCTCCCTCATGTCTAGCCCCATTGTTTTTGAGATTTTAAGACGTTTGTCTCATTAGTTTGGTGATTTTAAGAATTTTCTTCTTCCTCCCTCCGCCCCATTCTGTCCAATTTTAAGACCTTTCGTGCCATTTAGGTGTCGATTTTTATCCTGACGAGCGAAGGGGAGCCTGTAATTTTATGAGTAATACGGGGGGCCGTTCGGGCCGGGACATTTTTCTCTACCGAAAAAATGTTACCAAATGTTATTCTGGTAAGGGGGTCAAGGGGTGAAATTTTAAGATTGCTGGAGGAGTAGGAAACAAACTAGAAACCTCCCCTTAAGCAGAGTTCTATCAACAAATCAATCCAGATAGTTATAATTGCATACAGAAAAACATATGGGGTCCACGAATTGTTATGAGTGGGCTAGAGACTATGGTATCCGAGTGTACCATCGTCATAGTATTGTTCAGATTATAAAACTCCTAATTCATTTATCTTCCCATTCTGCTCCCGTTCACAATAGTAGTCTCTTTCAGTCTATGCTCTTTCTTCTCCTGATTTACTACTACTACTACTTTCCGCATCCATTCATCTCCAGCCCATTCATCCGTCTCCAGCCAGCCGTGTCACCCGCCTCCCACCATTACAAGGCAAGAGGGGAGGAGGAGGAGGAGGAGGAGGAGGGGGAGGGAGAGGGGTTGACCGAGGGGAAAAAAATAATGGGAGCGAGTAATTTGACAGGCTGGGTATTGGGGAGTGAAGGACGGCCCTATAAAAATCTCCATTTCTATTAATTCGAGTGCTAGATGAGTGGGCTGGGTGGGAGGGGGTGGAAGTGAATGGAGGGGGATTTGTGGTGGGTGGGGTGAGCGGGTGAGAAGGGAGGGGGGCAGGGGGTGTGTGTTGTTTGGGTTGAATGGACTGGGTGAGGAGATTGGGAGGAGAAGGGTAGGGGGTGTACTGTCCGTGGTGTGGGGGGTGGTTGGGTGAGGTGATGGGGGTAGGGTGAAGGGGGAAGGGGGGGTAGGGGTGCGTTGGTTTTTTTGGATGGGTGAGGTGGAGGAGGATGAGAGGGGTGTAATCCGAGGGTGGGTGTGGGTGTGGATGGGTGAGAGTGGTGAGGAGGGAGAGGGGTGTCATGGTGTGGAATTGGGTGAGTGTGGAGGAGGGAGAGGGGGGGTGTTGGTGTGGGTGGGGTGGGGTGACGGGTGAGGAGGGGTAGGTGGGGGGTGTGATGGTTTGGACGGAAAGCAGAGGATAGTAAGAGGTTAGGGATGAGTGGTGATTGTGGTGGGAGGGGGAGAGAAGAATTCGAGATAGTCGGAAGGGGTAAGGAAAATTATAGGGGGGTTGGGGGTTGGAGAGAGGGGTTGAAATTAAGGTGGGGAGGAGGAGGATAGTGGGATAGTGGGGCTGAGCAGGGGAAGATATTTGGATGGGGAATGGGGAGAACTTTATAGTGGGAGTAAAGGTGGGTATTGGTTTATTAATTAGGGAGAAACAACTGAAGTGGGAGTAGTTGTTGATTGGGGAAATAGGAGATAAAATAGGGAAGGAAGTTGTGGTGGGAGGAGGGGCCTTGGGGAAAATTGGAGATGGAGGAAGTGGGGGATTTGGAGAGGGAAGTGAGGAAGATATTTGAGCTGGATGTAGGGGTAGGAGGGGTGAAAGCTAGAAGTAAATAGGGATGGGAGGTGTGGAAGGGGTAAGCTTATGAGGGAAGAGGGTAAACAAAATGAGGTCAGTCAATCAATCAACAATCATATATGTTTATTTAACCTGTAAGTATATAATAAGCTAACAAATGTATACACGTGTTGGATGTCCGGCTGAGGCTTATACGAGAAACTCTTACAAGGTGGAATGGGGTTGAAGACTGTTTTTTAGTAATTGTTGTGGGCAAAATGGAAAAGGGAGACATTTGAAGGGTTAGTAAGCTTGGGAATTGACCACTTACGAGTTTCAGGCTATAAGGAAGTTGGAGTAGTAGGCCTCGATATTTACCAGAATTACCAACTGAAATACGGTTATAGTGCATCCATAAATACTTACCTATCAAATTCCCTATACTTTCTACACATCAGAAGCCTACATTATTATTGCATTTGTGTTTGATATCTATTTTTCCGGCTCCAACTTCCTTATAGCCTGAAACTCGCAAGTGGTCAATTAGGGGGGACAAGGGGGGGGGGGGGGATTGGAATAGGAGGGGAACGAAAACTGGAATTAAGCCGGAGTCACAGGAGCCATTTTTCGAGCAATTTTTACGGGCAATTATGGTCTGGAAGCTTAAAACACGACACTTTATCAGAATTCAGCCGCCTAACATAATCTACCTTCAGTCTAGTTACCGATTCCAATGCAAAAAAGTCCCGAAATATAACGAGAAAAAACTTGCTCATGGAAAATTGACGGAAAAATCGCTCGTGTGACAGCGGCTTAGAGGAGGGTGGAGAAGGGAAGGGAATTTGACCACTTGCGAGTTTCAGGCTATAAGGAAGTTAACCTTCCTTAAGTGACCTTAATTTTTCTCTTTTTTGGTTGTATCCATTCGGCCCCATTCAACCTACTGTTTTATCCCTATCCAGGTGTCAATTTTTTCCTGGCGAGCGATAGCGAGCCAGCATTTTATGGAGAAATTCGGCTGCCGGAGACATTTTTCTATCGAAAATTTTACAAATTTAGCCAGCTGTCTAATTAATTATCGAAAATATGGTGGCTCGCTATCGCTCGCCAGGTATAAATCGACAGCTGGATGGGGATAAACATTTTAAAACAGTTGCCTGAATGAATCTGAATGGATACAACCCAGAGAGAGAATAAAGCAGGTCACCCCCCTTAAATATAAAGCACGGATTATGTCTTGGTATTTTATATACTACCTTAAGGGGGGATGGTTGTTTTTTCTGGCTCTCCTTCTCCCTCATGTTTTGCCCCATTAGTTTTGCGATTTTAAGACACTTCGGCCCATTACTCTGTCAATAGTAGCCATTTAGGTATCAATTTGTTCCTTGGAATGGGCCTTCCACCGGGACACTTTTCTACCGAAAAATGTATAAATTTATCTCGAAGGTGGGGGTGGGGGGTTCTGTGTGTCTATATTATTTATTTTTTATTCGCTTGATGGAGGTCTAGCGAGAAAAAAAATAAATAAATAAATATATACATAAATTAATAGATCAACAAATAAACCCTAGCCCCTTAAGGGGAGGTTTTTAGTTGATTCCCTAGACTTCCATCAAACTTAAAATTACTCCCCCCTAGACCCCCTTTCAAGATAAATTTGTACATTTTTCGGTAGAAAAATGTCCCGGCCGAAGGCCGATTCCACTTAAATTACAGGCTCGCTATCGCTCGCCAGGAAAAAATCGACACCTAAATGGCACGAATGGTCTTAAAATTGACAGAAATGGGGCGAGGGTTCTTAAAATCGCCAAACTAATGGAGGCGAACGTCTTAAAATCTCAAAAGCAATGGGGCTAAACATGAGGGAGAAAGGGGTCCAGAAAAAAATCCTCCAGGTGAAAATCTCCCCTTAAGAGGAGGCTATACCTTATTAGGCTAATCCCAGTTGTGTACCCAGTATTGTGTAAACGTTTATAGTATTTGATCCCAGTGCTTTAAGGAATATCTGGTGCATATTTTCATCACCTTATGTGCGCGCAGCAGCGAAATCCTTTTTATACCAATATTAAATCCAAGGATTATAATATATACCAATAGAAATCGCCTGTTTTTTGTTTAACCCTTAACCAACGGCGCACCACATATGTCGAGTTGAATAAATATGGACTATGTGGCGGTGCACCACATATGTCGAGTGCCATTTTCAGCACGTAATGTTGCTCTGAGAGAGAGCTGAGCGGTGGGACGAGCGTAGTAACCTTATGACCGCTCCCCACCACCGCGGTGGGTGTACTGAGCTGTATTCTACCCTCCTCCTCCCTCTCTCACTCGCTACACAGGGAATTATGTACGGAAATTACCTTATTTTAGGTTTTTTGCACTCGTGTTGCATGATCGTTGCAAGAGAACCAGTGGTCGTACAAGGATGGTTCGGGTGTCATTGGAAAGCTCTGTTTACGCCCTTTCAGGGATAGATACTTGTTTTACGCTCTGGGTCTTGTTTATGCATGAAAATGAGCACGGAAACAACCCTATTTAGGGTATAAAAAAAAAACGCTGGGCGGCACAGTGTAAAATACCCTACCACCCGCTCTTTGTGTGTTAAGGTAGCTTAACTATATTACCTACAAATGTGCAATATTAGTATTCCCCAATGATGCATACAAGCCGTAGGAAAAAATATTGAATGTATGTGTATGGTATCGGGGTCCTATATTACAAAAACAAAAATTTGCTGAAAAAAAACCATAGTTGTAAACACACTTTCCTTTTGTGCAAAGTTGCGTAGATACATATGAAACTTGTCTGCAAAGTGTGGAAGATATCGAGTAATATTCATTAGTACAGTTGATTTTACATGTCGATACAACATTTATCGCAGCAAAAGCAACACAAATTGCAAGTTAAATTTTGAGATAGAAATCTGGGTAAAATGTTTTAGTTACCGCTATAATATCGTTCTCTGATACACAGTATAAAAGAAAACGGAGCTGCCAGAGAATATTTGGGTAACAATAATATTTTCTATTATTTTTTATCTCACATACCAAAAAAACACCTAATGGGGAGGTGGGGTTTGGAGATATCAGATGGTGATTTTTTCTCTTCACTTTCATTTTATTACACTAGGAAGTATTACAGCTACATACATCAAATATAAGTTTCGGCGGTGCGATAGGCCTATATGGGTTTGGGGAGGTGGGGGGGGGTTGAAGATGTTGGATTGTGTTTTTTACTCTTCACTTGCACTTCTCTACACTGTAGGAAGGATTTTAGAAAAGAAAAAAAAAATATATATATACCCGTATATATATATGCATTCAGGGTCCCAAAAGGTGTAGCCTCCCCTTAACTCTTCGATTACCAGCGACGTGTGCTATGTATTATTCTAGCTATATTTTGACGATAATATGTAGCTTAGGAAGGATCTGTGGTAGTTAAAAGGGTTGACTGAGATAGTTTGAAGCCTTATTATTGCTAGAGGTCCTTCCTAAGCTGAATAAAATCGCCTAATACTTGCCAGAATATGATGAAAAGAATGTCGCCGGGACTGAACGGGGTTAACACGTGCAATGGTATATGTAAACACAGAGAGGTACACTTCCACACCTATACTGAACATATTAAACGTTTCATTGTAACCAAATTGATATACATAACAAGCGTTTGATCGTGTATGTCTGCTAATTTGAACACGGGAACTATTTATACGGTTGTGTGACGTTTTGATTGACTTGTTTATTTATATATTTATTTATTTATTATTATTTATTTAGTTTGTATTATTATTATTATTATTATTATTAGTTATTATTATTATTATTATTTTTGTTTTGTTTTGTTCAATTACGCGTTCATATTTATCGTGTACATAAAGGCACTATGTACACATACAGGTACGGTCACCCCCCCCCCTCCACACACACACACACACACACAACCCCTCCCCCCCCCACACACACACAAACGCCCCCCCCCCTCCACACACACACACGCAAAACCCCTCCCCCCCCCCACACACACCCACCCCCCCTCCCCCCCCACACACACAAACGCCCCGCCCCCTCCACACAACCCCCCCCCCCACACACGCACACCCCCCTTCCACACACAACACACACACGCACCCCCCCCCCCCCCCACACACACGCACCCCCCCCCCACCCCCCCCCCCCCCCCCACACACACGCACCCCCCTCCACCCCCCTCGCCCCCCCACACGCACCCCCCCTCCCCCCCACACACGCCCCCCCCCTCCCCCCCCACACACACACAAACGCCCCCCCCCCCCCCCCCCCCTCCCCCACACACACCTAGCTGTTTACATCCTCGTCAAGCTTCAAGGCTGAGCGCACGTCTCGCCAATTGAGAGAGCCCCTACGAGAATTGATGAGAGTTTGTACCACTCCCGCTGAATGGCCCCGCCCGCGCGCACGGAAGGATGACGGCGGTAAAAACGACTCTCCGCGCATCTATCACGGGAGATAAAACCGCTAGGGGGTGAAATGCGATCGGTTAGGTTACGTGGAAAAAATAACGTGGGTGGGTGTGTGTGGGTGGGTGGGTGGTCTGGTTTGTGCTGTATGTAGGTTATGTGTGGCTGTGTGTGTGTGTGTGTGTAAGTGTGTGTGACAAATATACATACACAATTAATGTACAGAATAATAATGCATATAATTTAATTACACATCCATATTATATAATGAAGGTAACTGAATAGTGTTATTTAAATCTGACCATTCGTGCAGCTCAGTGTGCGAATAACTTGTCATATCGAAATATAATCACAAACCACAAACCACTCATCTACATATCTATAAAACTAAAAATCAACAAACCACTCACATAACACTTTAAGGGGAGGCAGTTGGTTTTTCGAGTCCTCCTCCTTCATGTTTAGCCCTATTAGTTATAAGATTTCAAGACATTCCCCCCATTAGTTTGGCGATTTTCAGACCTTTTGCCCCATTTCTTTGCCAATATTAAGACCTTTCGTGCCATTTAGGTGTCGATTTTTTTCTTGGCGAGCGATAGCGAGCCTGTATTTGAAGAGAAATCGCCCTTCGGCCGAGAGAGTTTTCTACCGAAAAATTTACAAATTTGGGTGTTTTTTTAAGTTTGATAGAGGCTTAGAGAGCAAACTAAACCCCCTCCTTAAACCATTGAGCCGAACCAGTAAATTATGCTGCACAATACCGTCTGGGCTCCCTTAAATCAACAAACCACTCTCCTATAAAACTATAAAAGAACAAACCGTTCACCTCCATATCAATAATTCATAGTTTGTCCCCATATAATGCGACGCTCATGACTTCAAAAACTTCAATTAACTTGGGCCGGAATATGCATAACGTTTTAATAGGCTTTTAGCAGCGTTGATTACTGTTAATTAGGGCTGTTTTGGGGCCCCTTTTTCGTTCATTTCTAGCAATCGTCATCAATCAGATTTCTTGCATGAACATTAACTGCGTCCACGGAATCACTGCAGCCACAAATATCGAAGTAATTGTTTTTATCGTAATACCCACTGAATTTTTGCTACAACTATATTAGATTAAATAGCACCATACTATCTATTATGTTTAGTCAGGGTGTCAAACCGGAGCCATTTTGTTTGAAGACTTGAACAAATGTGAGAAGGAACACACAATCTTAGCATGACATAGCATTGTTTTGGCCATTGTATCACTGCCAAGGACACAATTTGAACTCTAAACCATAATTTCATATCTGCATATACAGAGCGGTCGCGAAACATTTCCCCATAGGGAATTCCTGTGTATTGTCCATAGGGTATTCCTATATTTTTGCATCTGCATTCCTAGTTTGATCAGCATCTGTATGTGGTAACCCAGGTTCAATTCCTGGTGGATCACATGCTTGCTTTCATTAATTTGTTTGGTGTTGGAGTGAAATAAATACAAATAGATTCTTCAGCTCTCTCTATGGGAAAATGTTTCGCGACCGCTCTGTATAATGATAAAGACCATTAAGAATGAATTTGGCATTCGTTTGACACCCTGTGTTTAGTATCTCCATAACCAGCAACGCGCTCACCAAAATTATACGTTTGACATTTATTTCCCTGATTCGTTTGGTTTTTGACAATATGTGGGCCATAGTGAACCTCCATAATCTTGCCAGGGCCTATTTCTTTGAGTTAACCCTCTCTGTACCAGTGCCGTCCTTTTACCTTTATTCTGGCTACTATTACACGATTTTATTCAGCTTAAAAAGAACCTCTAGCAATTAATAGACTTCAAACTATCTCACTGAACCCTTTTTACTTCCACAGATACCTCTTAAGCTGTACAAAATCGTATAAATATAGCTAGAATAAAATTAAAATGACGTCGCTGGTACAGAAGGGGTTAACAAAAATTCCTATTGATTTTACTCGTTGATATGGGATGACCTCATTGAGTATATGTAAGCTTTAGAATGGGCTCGATAATCATCCATGCCTCCTTTCAAGTCGTATATCACTCGACTCGGACTGCATTTCCACATCTGTGAGCGCTGTTGAGGGAGAATTTACCCCTTTGATTGCTAGAGGTTCTTCTTAAGCTGCATAAAGTCGTCTAATGTAGCCCCCCCCCCCCCCACAAAACCCCCCCACAAAAACACAAAATAAAAGAGAGAGAGAGAGAGAGAGAGAGAGAGAGAGAGAGAGAGTGAGTGAGTGAGTGAGTGAGTGAGTGAGTAAAGGGGAGTCCGTACATACTAAATAGTCCAGTCAAAATGTAACTGAACCTGGTACAAATTGCAACATAAATTATTTCACCTGTATTGACTTGTGGAAACCCCCAAATATAACATAAAAATAAAAAACAAATCCGGATAGGGGAATGTCCTGAAAATGCATAATTATGTTAGTTAGTTCAGTCAAAATGTAACTGGACCTGGAAAAGATTGCAACATAAATTATTTCACCGGTATTGGCTTCAGGAATCCCCCAAATACAACATATCAAAAGTCCAAAAAAAATCGGATAAGGGAAAGTCCTCAAAATTGCATAATGATGTAAATTTCTATCTCCATGAGCCAAAAAATTGACTAACCAACATAACTTTACATTGGGATACCTTAGCCATCAGCAGCCTCGTGAGCTTCAGCAGTACTGATGTTGCTTGCTTTCCTGTATATCACCACCTTTAACACCTAGGCAGGGTGTCAAACGGTAGCCAAGTCAATGTTTTTAGTATTTATTATTGTTTATGTATAGCAAAACATTTGGTTTATATACAGTATAGTCCAAATTATGTCTTTGGAAGTGATAAAATGGCCAAAACAATGCTATTTATGTTAATTTTCCTGTATTTCCTATCATTCATATCATATCCTTATCATAATCATTCAAGTCTTTAAAAAAAAAAAAAAAAAAAAAAAAAAAAAAATGGCCCGGGTTGACTCGCTGCACCCTAGGCTTATTCCCTATCACGATATCTCTCAAACCACCAACGCTAACTTTCCTCCACACCCCCGTCACCATCACTCACACACACACACACCATAACATCACCACTATCTCCTCTTGCTTCGACAACACCATCACCACCATCACAAATATCTCCGCCACAAGCAGCACCACTATATGTTCCAGCTCCCATGTAATCACCACCACCATCACCATCACATGATCACAAACACCCCCACTATTTCTCCCTCTGCCCCCATAACGTCACCACAACCACCATCACCTCCTCCTCCTCCACCATCACCACCACCACAAATATCTCTACCACCAACACCCCTACCATCTCTTCCTGCTGCTCCCACACCACCATCACCACCACAAATATCACCACCACCACCACCTCCTGACCCTCCACCACCACAAATATCTCCACAAACACCCCCACCATCTCTTCCTGCTGCTCTACATCATCATAGTCACCACTACCACCTCCTCCTACTCCACCATCACCACCACAAATATATGTACCACCAACACCCCCACCATCTCTCCCTATAACGTCATCACCACCACCACTTCCTACTCCTCCTCCTCCTCTACCATCACCACCACAAATATCACAACCAACAACCACTATCTCTCCCTCTGTCCCCATAACGTCATCATCAACAAGAACAGCGACAACGACAACAGCGATAGGCCGTGGTTGTGACAGCCCATATAAGTTATTAATAGTCGAACCCCTCCCTCTACTACCCAGTACCCACCCCTCCATCCTTGTACCGGTACCCTCTCCCCTTCCACCCTTACCCTCCTGGTCCCCTCTACCCTTCCCCCTCCATTCCACCCTTACCCTCCCTCTTCCTCCCCCTCCCCCCTCCCTCTTCCTGCCCCTCCCCCTCCCTTCCCTTTCCCCTTCCCCCTCCATTCCCTCCCTTCCACCCTTACCCTCCTGGTCCCCTCTACCCTTCCCCTTCCATTCCACCCTTACCCCCCCTCCTCCTCCCCCCCCCTTCCACCATTTCCCTCCCTGTTCCTCCCCCCTCCCTTCCCTTTCCCCCCCTCCATTCCCTCCCTTCCACCCTTACCCTCCCAGTCCCTCCCCCTCCATCCCTCCCTTTTAGCCTTACCCTCCACTCTTACCCTCCTTGTTCCTACCTTTCTTCCCTACTTGTCCCCCCCCCCCCTTACCCACCTTGTCCCTGCCCCCTATACCCCTCCTCTCTTCTCTCCCTCCATTCCCTCCGCTCCCCCCCCCTCTCCCCCCTTCCCCTCCTGGTCCCTCCCCTCTTCTCTGTCCTCTCCTTACCCCTCACTGTCCCCCCTCCTCCCCTCCTTATCTTTGTACGATTCGTCTTCATTTTTATATTTTCTCATCCAATTCCTTTTTATTTGTGTTTTGTTGTTGTGCTGTCTTCCTCTCTCTCCCCTCTTCTCTGCTTACCTTCATCTTTTCATCTTATCCTTTCCATCTTCTCAACCATTTCTTCCTAATTCTACGTTATTCTTCCTTCCCCTCCCCTTCTTTCTCCTTCCCTTCCCCTTCTTCTCCTCCTGCATCTCCTCCTTTTCCATCCTTCTCATGCTCGCCGTATTTGTCTCCTACTTGTTCTAATTCTGCTCCTCAGTTTCTTTTTCATCATTATCATCTTTTATTGTTATTATACTTTTATCTCCTTCATTCACCCATTATATAATATATATATATATATTTTTTTTTAGACACTTTTGTTTACATTATATTTATTGTTCACATCTCCCTGTATTCACTTTAAATTTTATCATTTTACGATTACGGCCTTGCATAATTAGTTCCACTAATTTCTTCTTATCTTCATAACAGAAAAATACGTGTAATGGTAGATGGCCTTTATTCTCAATTTCACTCAATAAATGCTGGAGTTCCCCAGGGATCAGTTTTGGCCCCAACTCTGTTCCTCATTCATATCAATGATCTCATATCTACCACTCATAATCCAATACATTCCTACGCAGATGACTCAACACGCCACAGTTCCTTCACATTTACCAATTCTTTCACCCAACCCGATCTTATAAATTCAAAAATAAGCACTGCAATTTCTCTGAACCAGGACCTTTCTAGAATTGAAGAATGGGGACAAAAGAATCTAGTTTCCTTTAATGCACAGAAAACCAAGTACATTCAATTTTCTAACCGACAGAATCTCACTGACTCCCATATATTTTTTAATGATGTACATATTCCCACTTCCTCTAGTATTGACATTCTCGGTGTAACATTAACTACTAACTTGAGCTGGACACATTATGTTAGAAGCATTGCTAAGAATGCCTCTAAAAAACTGGGACTCCTGTACAGAGTTCGAGAATTCTTCACTGACGAGCAGTTGGCCGTAATATATAAAAGTCATGTGCGTTCTCAGATGGATTACTGTTCACCTCTGTGGAGTGGAAGTGGAGTGGTTGCATTGAGGCAGTTGGACAAAATTCAAAATAAAGCTATTAGATTAATCAATAACCCTGCAATCACACAGGACCTTCCTACATTATCCATACGAAGAAGAAACGTTGCATCCCTTGCATTATTCTACAGATATTTTCACAGCAATTGTTCCGAGGAACTTGCTTCAATTGTGCCGCCTCTCCACATCTTTCCCCGTAGAACTAGGGCAGCTGAGAGCGCCCATGAATTTACACTTTCTCCTCCACAATGCAGAACTTCTGCTTATCAAAATTCATTTATCCCTAGAACTACTACTCTTTGGAATTCACTTCCCTCGAATTGCTTTCCACAAACTTACAATCTACAAATGTTTAAATCCAGTTGTTACAAACATTTTATGAATGGAGGATGCCTTTAGGCACATGGACCTTTTTGTTTTATCTGTGTTTTTCCTTCCTCCGTTCATTGTCTCTTAAAAAAAAAAAAAAAAAAATGTTTTCCAGTGTATTTGATGTCTTCTTCATATTCCTTAATTTTTTCTTCCTAGATTTTTTAATGACTCACTTTGCTCTTCCGTTCTTATTCATTATTATTTAATTATTTTGTCAGCTTTCATCGGTTCTAAAGAGTTGTCCCTTTTAATTTTTCGTGTTTTTTTCCTTTCAATAGAATGTTTTTCTTCCATCCTTAGTTTTACACACACACACACACTCCCTCTCTGCCTTTCACTCTCTCTCTCTCTCTTTCTCTCTCTCTCTCACTCACTCACACTCTCTCTCACTCTCAGCTGGTGTCAGGGTAGGCAGACCCAGTAAGCAGTAAGAAGCGCTACTATTAGCAAGTTTAAATGGAGTTGGAGATCTTTAAAATGTTCCAAGGTGGATGTGTGTGTGTGTGTGTGTGAGAGAGAGAGAGAGAGAGAGAGTGAGAGTGTGAGTGTGTGTAAAGGGAGTATGTAAAAGAGAGAGCGAGAGAGAAACTATACATGAAAAGATGAAGGTAGAAAGAGAGACGCATACAGTAACCTACATTTTACAGAGACAAGACAAGAGGGAAAACATGAAATATACAAAGGAGTACGAAGGAAAACAAGCAAAAACAGATCTATTGATCCTTTCGAGGCTGCTTGTAGCTAAACTACCTAACCGATGTGAGGACAATAACGGTAGAGAGTGTGAGTGGGTGAATGTGTGAGAGTGAAGTAGAGTGTGTGTATGTGTGTGAGAGAGTGTATGTGTTTGAAGGAGAAAGAGCGAGAGCGAGAACGAACGAGAGGGAGAGGGAGGCTTGTGCTATCATATTCATTAGACCTTGCATTCTATTTTTGCCACGGCAGAAACAAACAAAAACAAAACACAAAAAACGATGTAAGTTAGGAAAATGAAATATCTTGGAAGAAGTATGAAGATGTTGCGGAAGTCGGAGTATCACATGGGCGCTTTTATCGTCAATTGTTGTATGGTCAACCCATTTACGGCAATATTTCTGTGATCTTTTGCACTGGTGTCGGAAACTAGGCTGATGATTGATTAATTTAGGGGGCAACATTATTATTTAAGATGATTTCTTATAGGCGGTTTTACGGGAGCGTTTTATTCCACGTTATTTATCCACAGTGCGCGCGCGCCCACACACACACACACACACACACACACACACACACACACACACACACACACACACACACACACACACACACACACACACACCTGGCAACTTCAGAAATCTACTTTTATAAAACAAATTACCACCTATGATAACATCTAGCCAAGTTGCAAATACCAGTACCGAATAAACTAAAAGAGCTAATAAGTAAATTAAATATCACTGCTGCTATATAAAGTCAAATAAATAAACAAAATATCACTACTATATAAAGTCAAGTATATAAAATATAACTTATATAAAGTAAATTAAGTTAATTATCACTTATATAGTGAAGTAAATAAAATATAACTGCTATATAAAGTAAATTAAGTTAATTATCACTTATATAGTGAAGTAAATCAAATATAACTGCTATATAAAGTAAATTAAGTTAATTATCACTTATATAGTGAAGTAAATCAAATATAACTGTTATATAAAGTCAATACTTTATAATAATCCTGCTGTACATAATCACCACAATGGCACGACCAAAAAAGTTATCCATGACGATGATACAAAAATAGTATAACATAGTATTACTGATATGGTTAGGTTAATCCACGTAGTGGAAACGGCACTGTGGAGTGGGTCAGTGGAGGCATGTCTTGGAGCCTGGAGGCAGTTTCTGCCATGGCCATCCTTTTTGGGGCGTTTCCTTTGGAAGGGAGGCGTCAAATTGATGATGATGATGAATTATATAATTACTTGTATATAATAATTAGTTGTATATAATAATTACTTGTATATAATAATTACTTGTATATAATAATTACTTGTATATAATAATTACTTGTATATAATAATTACTTGTATATAATAATTACTTGTATTAAAGAATTACTGTAGAATATAAATTACTTGATATATAATTACTTGTATAAATTACTTGTATATAATAATTACTGTCTATAATAATACTGTATATCAAATTACTTGTATATAAATACTTGTATATAATAATTACTTGTATATAATAATTACTTGTATATAATAATTAGTTTTGAGTGGTACTTGAAAAGTAGGAGAAACAAAATTACTAGTATAAAATATATAGAACATAAATGCACTAGTATAAAGAATATCGTATACAAGAGAAAATGACTAGTATCAAACTGGTGTGCAATATAAATGACTAGTATCATAACATAAGAACATAAGAACATAAGAACATAAGAACATGGGAGTCTGCAGTTAAAGCTGGAGGGCGATTGCGCCTAAGCAAGGCAGATCCCTGTCCCACACAACCCCAATTCAATTACAAAGCCCAATTATAGGCTTCACACTCTAATACCCTGAGGATCATCTTACCAAAACGGTTAGAGATTAACGCAGGATTATGGAGGTCTGCAGAGCGCTGATTGGCCCAACCTGGCGATCCCCTTCACACACCAACCCTTCTCGTCCATATACTTATCCAATTTTATCTTAAAGCTCCCTACAGTTTTAGATCCCACTATAGCACTTGGTAGTCCATTCCACCCATCTACAACTCTGTAACCAAACCAATACTTGCCTATATCTTTTCTGAAACGAAATTTATCTAATTTGAAACCATTGGTACGAGTTCTTTCGCTATCACTGAGCTTAATTACATTTGCCATGTCCCCTTTGTTAATCCCACTAACCCACTTGAACACCTCTATCATATCCCCTCTAACTCTGCGTCTCTCTAACGAATGTAAACCTAATTTCTTCAACCTTTCTTCATACGAAAGATTTCTAATATTATGGATCATTTTTGTCATTCTACGCTGTACTCTCTCCAATGAATCTATGTCCCTTCTGTAATAAGGACACCAAAATTGGACAGCATAATCCATGTGGGGTCTCACTAATGACAAGTAAAGTTTTAAGATAACATCAGCAGTTCTGTTACTCACACTCCTAGAGATGAACCCGAGAATCCTGTTTGCCTTATTACGAACGCTTATACACTGTTTTCTAGGCTTCAAATCATTGCTAACAAACACACCTAGATCTTTCTCGCAGTCTGAATTTTCTAATTCTAAATTAGCTAGTTTATATTTAACATTTGTTTGCATCTTCCCTATCTTTAATACCTTGCATTTGTCAATGTTAAACTTCATCTGCCAATTTGAATTTACTGACCATTCATGTAAGGTATCTAGATCCCTTTGGAGGCACTCTATATCGCTATCTGAATCAATTGATCTTCCTATTTTAGTATCGTCTGCGAATTTACTTATCCTACTAGTTATACCTAAATCTAGGTCATTTATGTATATAAAAAAAAAACAGGGGACCTAATACCGATCCCTGGGGGACACCACTTTGGACTGCTCCCCATTCTGACTTGGTACCATTTATGCTGACTCTCTGCTTCCTACCAATTAGCCATGACCTAATCCATCCTAACAACGCCCCACCTATTCCATGTGCCTCAACCTTTCTCATCAATCTCTCATGAGGGACTCTGTCGAAAGCTTTACTGAAATCTAAATATATAATATCATATGACTTGTCAAACTGGTGTGCAATATAAATGACTAGTATCAAACTGGTGTACAATATAAATGACTAGTATCAAACTGGTGTACAATATAAATGACTAGTATCAAACTGGTGTACAATATAAATGACTAGTATCAAACTGGTGTACATATAAATGACTAGTATCAACTGGTTACAATAAATGACTTTATCAAACTGGTGTACAATATAAATGACTAGTATCAAACTGGTGTACAATATAAATGACTAGTATCAAACTGGTGTGCAATATAAATGACTAGTATCAAACTGGTGTGCAATATAAATGACTAGTATCAAACTGGTGTGCAATATAAATGACTAGTATCAAACTGGTGTACAATATAAATGACTAGTATCAAACTGGTGTGCAATATAAATGACTAGTATCAAACTGGTGTGCAATATAAATGACTAGTATCAAACTGGTGTGCAATATAAATGACTAGTATCAAACTGCTGTACAATATAAATGACTAGTATCAAACTGGTGTGCATAATGTCTAGTATCAAACTGGTGTGCAATATAAATGACTAGTATCAAACTGGTGTGCAATATAAATGACTAGTATCAAACTGGTGTGCAATATAAATGACTAGTATCAAACTGGTGTGCAATAAATGACTAGTATCAAACTGGTGTACATATAAATGGACTCGTATTCAAAACTGGTGTGCATATAATGACTAGTATCAAACTGGTGTACAATATAATCTAGTATCAAACTGGTGTAAATATAATGACTAGTATCAACCTGGTGTGCAATATAAATGACTAGTATTCAAACTGGTTGCATATAAATGACTAGTATCAAACTGGTGTACAATATAATGATAGTATCAAACTGGTGACAATATAATGACTAGTATCAAACTGGTGTGCAATATAATGACTAGTATCAAACTGGTGTGCAATATAATGAATAGTATCAAACTGGTGTGCAATAAATGACTAGTATCAAAACTGGTGCAATATAAATGACTAGTATCAAACTGGTGTACAATATAAATGACTAGTATCAAACTGGTGTACAATATAAATGACTAGTATCAAACTGGTTGGCAATATAAATGGACTAGTATCACCTGGTGTCCAATATAAATGACTAGTATCAACTGGTGTGCAATATAAATGCTAGTATTCAAAATGTGTGCAATATAAATGACTAGTATCAAACTGGTGCCAATCTAATGACTAGTATCAAACTGGTGTGCAATATAAATGACTAGTATCAAACTGGTGTGCAATATAAATGACTAGTATCAAACTGGTGTGCAATATAAATGACTTGTATGAAAATAGCACAACAATTGAGTACGGTACCAAAATAGCATAAAAGAGAGAAAGAAAATATCTTGCTGAAATTGCACCGACAATTCTCTGTGAATGGAGAATAGGCGAGGAAATAGAAGAGAATTAGTTACTAAATATGGAACGTAAGAGTGTAATGAAAAAGAGAATATAGTGTAAGGGAGAGGGTGGCCAAGGGAGGGGAGAGAGAGAGAGAGAGGGAATCACTGTATTTCTCTCTCTCTCTCTCTCTCTCTCTCTCTCTCTCTCTGTAATTCCTTTCGTTATTTCTTTATATATTGAATTAATTTAGTGTGCCTATCTCTCTCTCTCTCTCTCTCTCTCTCTCTCTCTCTCTCTCTCTCTCTCTCTCTCTCTCTCTCTCTCTCTCTCTCTCTCTCTCTCTCTCTCTCTCTCTCTCTCTCTCTCTCTCTCTCTCTCTCTCTCTCTCTCTGTGAAGCGTGGTTGAAGGAGCACTCGCTTGCAAACCATGAGGTCGAGGGATCGAGTCTCAGGCCAGCCAAGTGTGTTGTTGTCAGACGTCAGTGCTGTGGTGGAGGGTGCCGTCTAGCAAACTGTGGCAACTGTTCACTGAAGTCCCTGATCATCAGGGCACCCACCCTAGCCCAATTCTCGAGCAGGGGGTGCATGGTGGTAAAAAACCGCATCATATGCTGTATATATATATATATATATTATATACACACACAGTATATATGCCTGCCTGCCTGTCTTTCTATCTACCTATCTCTTAAAATAGCACCACAATGATTAATATGATTAACATTAATATGAGAGAGAGAGAGAGAGAGAGAGAGAGAGAGAGAGAGAGAGAGAGAGAGAGCTGCCAGTGTTCCTATTAAAAGGAAAATAGAAGTTCATAAAAATTGGAATAAAGCCGAGAATAGAAGAGGAAAGGTTTAAGGGAAAACAGTTTTATTTTTGTCTCTGTCTGTCTGTCTGTCTGTCTGTCTGTCTGTCTGTCTACTTACCTCTCATAAAATATATCCCAGGAAATACCAACCGATACTTAATAAATAATTATAAATTAAATGAATACATAAATAAATAAATATATATATACTGTATATATAGGCTAATATATATATATATATATATATATATATGTATATATATATATATGAGAGAGAGAGAGTACAAAGGAGTACAAAGGAAATCAAGCAACAACAGATCTAGTGACCCTTCTAGGTTGCTTGTCCTCCAAACCACTGAGGATCAAGTGTCCAAACAGTGGTTTAGAGTGGGTAAGGGAACATTGGAAAGGGAATTACTGCCCTGGAACTAATGTCCGTGGCAGGATTAGGAAGTTAGTAGAGGACAGATGGGTTAGTAACTGAGGGGGGGATAAAATAAAGTTATTCATTTACAAAAGCAGTCAGTCGCGGGTTTGGGAGAGATATTTGTGTAGGCGGAGTTTAAATGAATCAACGGTGATGCAGTCTATAACGTTACGGGGAAGCCCATTCCACAAATTGACAACTCGATGAAGAAGAAATTCTTAGATTCGTGCGAGTTAAAAGATTTACCAATAATTTTGCAACCGTTTCCCGCGTGTAATTAGATTGGTCGATAGTGAAGTACTTACTACAGTTCATATTGTCGATGCCTTTGATGATTTTGAACACTTGAATTAAGTCACCTCTTAACCTGCGCTGGGTTAAAGGAAATAGATTTGAATTCTCTAAGACGCTCTTCGTATGGTTTGTTCTTTAGGCTAGGTATCATTTTGGTAACCTCTACGTTAAACTCGTTCTAGCTTGTTCTATCTTTTTGGTAATAAGGGCACCAGGATTGAATGCAGTATTCCAGAAGAGGGCGGACTAAGGAATTGTAAAGGGTTAGGATAACTTCTTTGGATTTATGCTCAAATGACCTGCCTATAAAGCCAATTATTTTGTTTGCCTTCTTAACAACTTCTGAACATTGTTGACTCGGTTTTAGGTTACTCGATATTGTTACGCCCAGATCAGTTTCTCTGTTTACATTCTTAAGCTGAGTGCCATTCATCGAATAGTTTGCTTTCTCATTTAGGTATCCGACATGTAGTACTTTACATTTATCCGCATTGAAACTCATTTGCCAAATTTGGGCCCAACATGACAATTTATCTAGATTGTGTTGCATATCGTCAAAGTGTTCTTTTGAGAGTACGCTATTTGCAATTTTTGTATCGTCAGCAAATTGTGAGATTGTGCAGGTGAGACCCTCATCTATGTCGTTGATGTAAATTAGAAAGATAATTGGTCCTAGTACCGATCCCTGGGGTACCCCGCTACTTACATTGGTCCATTTAGATGCCTTACCGTTTATGCCTACCCTTTGCTTTCTGTTGCTGAGCCAATTTTCTATCCATTTCAACACACCGTCTTGTATTCCATGCGCTTTTAGTTTTAGCAGTAAACGTTTGTGGGGAACTTTGTCAAAGGCCTTTTGAAAATCAAGGTATATAATATCTACGCTTTACTCTCATCGTAGAGGTTGAGGATATCGTGGAAGAAGTCTAAGAAGTTTGTTAAACAGGAACGTTTTTTACGAAAGCCGTGTTGAGTATCTTTAAGTATGGTATTTTCCTCTAAGTGATTTACGAGTCTGTCTCGTATGACCGTTTCTAGCATTTTACATACAACTGAGGTTAAGCTAATTGGACGATAGTTACTGGGTAGGGATTTGCTGCCTTTTTTGAATATCGGGGTTACGTTGGCTAGCTTCCACTGATCAGGCATAGTTCCAGACTGCAAGGATTTATTGAATAGTAATGTCAGTGGTTTGGAGAGCTCATCCTTAGCTTCCTTTAGAACTCTAGGCGAGATTGTATCAGGTCCTGGCGTTTTATTTACCTTGAGTTTATCTAAACAATTCAATACTTCTCTCTCTGTAACGGTGATATTGCTTAGAACATCTGAATTATCAATCTGAATCGGCGATGGTGTAGGGATATCACTGAGGTCTTCTGTTGTAAAAACTGATGCAAAGCAGGTATTGAGGGCATTACTCATTTGTACTTCGTCTTTGGTGTATTCTCCATTTTCATCGACTAACGGTCCAACAGTTGAAGTAACTACTTTTTCTTTCTGATATAACTATAGAATTCTTTCGGGTTTGTTTTACTTTGATTCGCAATATGTAACTCTAAGGTCTTTTTACTTTGCTTAATTAACTTTTTGGCTTTGCGTCGTAGCTCTACAAATTTCAGCCGTTCTTCGTCATTTTGTGAGGATTTTAATCTATCATTAGCAAATTTTTTAGCAAGCAGGCAGAGAGAGAGAGAGGGGAAGAGGGAGAGAGAGAGCGGGCGAGGGCTGCCACAGTTACTATTAAAAGGAAATTAATAGTAAATAATAAGTGGATTAGGGCCTAAAATAGAAGTGACTAAGGGAGGAGTGGTTTAAGGGGAACTATACTCTATTTCTTTTCAGCGGACGATAAATTTAATCCCCTAGCAGCTAATTTATCGATACTTAATGGAAACAAAATATGAAACTACTATATGTCTCTGCATCATTTTAAGACCAAGTTTATATAGTTATCACCATATTTCACTACAAACTCTTCAAAATAACTGAGAAATCTTGATGGGAAGTTTGTAATTTACCGTCAGTTGTTATGTATATATTATTTGTATCTATCTATCTAATCTATCTATGTATTCTATGTAATCTGTGTGTCTGTCTGTCAGCATGTCTGTATCCATTTGTCTTGCTCTGTGACTGCCTTTCTGCCCATCTAAAAAAGCACTTCCCAGAAAGTATCACATTATTAATTAACAATTATAAGGAAGAGAGAGAGAGAGAGAGAGAGAGAGATAGAGAGAGAGACGTAGAATGAAAAATGAAAGATAGGCACCCAAAATTTAATATATAAAAAGAGGAGCACCACAGCTACTATTAACATGACAAGGATCAGCCAATAAAAGTGGAATAAAGCCAAAGATACGAGAGGGTTAAGAAGGGGCCGGGGGGAAACAAGTTCTATATCTATGTATGTGTCTATTCAATTCTATCCACATCTATCTATTCAACCGTCTCTGCTAGAAAATAACACCACAGTAATAGAGAAAGATATATAATAGCGAGGCCAACCACAGCTACTATTAAAACAAAATACGAAGTCAATAAAACTAGAATAAAGCCGATAATTAAGGGAGGAGGGGGGTACAAAGGAGTACAAAGGAAATCAAGCAACAACAGTTCTAGTGACCCTTCTAGGCTGCTTGTCCTCCAAAACACTGAGGATCAAGTGTCCAAATAGTGGTTTAGAGTGGGCAAGGGAACATTGGAAAGGGAACTACTGCCCTGGAACTAATGTCCGTGGCAGGATTAGGAAGTTAGTAGGGGACAGATGGGTTAGTACCTGAGGGGAGGATAAAATAAAGTTATTCATTTACAAATGCAGTCAGTCGCGGGTTTGATGCGAGATATTTGTCTAGGGCTCTAGGCGAAGTTTAAATGAATCAACGGTGCTGCAGTCTATAACACCTCGGGGAGGGGGTTAGGGGGTAGGAGGGGTTGGGGGCGAGGAGCGGGTAGAGGGGAGGAGGGGTTTAAGGGGTAAAGAGGCTATTTTTGGCGTATGTCTAGTATCTTTAATCTTTCTTTCAGTCTATGTTTCTATTTACTGTATTTATCAGCTTGTCAGCTTTTTTGTATCTGTAAGATTGGCTAATTTTATCTGACTTTCTGTAATTCTATAATTCTATCTGTTGTGCATAATATTAATCCATTTGTACCAGTATCTATCTATCTATCTATCTATCTATCTATATACTGTATATATATATATATATACTGTATATATATATATTTATATATATACTGTATATACCGGTATGTTAGTAAAGCCAGGTAATACATTTTCTTTAATGCATACAAGGTTAAAAGAAGTAGCAATATCAGCATTCAATATTTTATTGTTCAGCGTTTCAATATTTCTGATTAATTTTCGTTGGGGTTCAGTCAGCAGGTGGAGGAGGTTAGCAAAATGCATGGTGATTCGATGTTTCGCTAGTCATCTAGCATCTTCAAAAGAATGATTAACATGTTCAAAATTACGGGTATATATACAGAAGTGATGATCGGGGGGCGAGGAGAGGGCCGGCTACTGTCTTCCATCGGTTGAGGGTAGCCTGCGTGCGAGTCGCCCACTGCTTCTTGTTAGTGGTTGGCTAGGGGTGGGCGAAGTCATCGGTGATTTTTTATTTTTTTATTTTTTTTGTATGTGATTGAGGGAGGCAAAAGGCATAACTGCCTATAGCGAGTGCCTCCCCCATAGTTGAAAGAGTGACAGGGCCAAAATCAAGGGACGTTCGAGCCAAAATGCCTGGACACACGGAGTTTGATTGGCTGTTAGATGTCCCGAGAGTAGAGACTTGCGTACCTGGATGCGTGGAAGCAGGATATGTTGGAGACTTGCGTACCTGGATACGTGGAAGCAGGAAATGTTGAAGGGAGGTGGGAGGCGGACGAAGTCATCGCTGATTGGCTGCTAGACGTCCTGAGGGTAGTTGCTTGCGTACCTGGATGTGTGGCAGCAGGGGGTGAAGAAGGTTCTGTCTCGCATCCAGTAACGCAAGCAACTACCCTCAGGATGTCTATCAGCCAATCACCGATGACTTCGCCCACCCCTAGCCAACCACAAACAAGAAGCAGTGTGCGACTTGCACGCAGGCTACCCTCAACCGATGTGAAACAGGAGCCCCGCCATCTCCTCGCCCCCCGATCCACACTTCTGTATATACACCCGTAATTTTGAACATGTAATCATTCTTTTGAAGATGCTAGATGACTAGCGAAACGTCTAATCACCATGCATTTTGCTAACCTCCTCCACCTGCTGACTGAACTCCAGCGAAAATTAATCAGAAATATTAAAACGCTGAACAATAAAATATTGAATGCTGATATTGTTACTTCTTTTAACCTTGTATGGATAAAAGAATATATGTATATATTATATATATATATATACCGGTATATATATATATATATATATATATATATATATATATATATATATATTGTTACGTATCTTGATCCTCAAGTGGTTAACTTGATGAATCTAGATAGCACAGAGATATATATTAAGGTATCAGTCAGCTGAAGGCAAAACAAAAGTAAAATCTAATAAAATAATTTCCTGTTGTTGCTTCCTTTCCTTTTGGATCTTAGGACTTGGTATCCTTTATTGACTGATACTCTTACTTATGAAAAATACTGAAACTAATTAAAGTCATGTAGTATTTATAAAGAATTATTATTTAACCGAAGCTTAGTAGGCTATGGTTATGAACCGAATAAGTTAATAGCTAAAGAAGGACTATTAATTTTATAAAAAGTCTTGAAAGATAAATATTAAAGTAAGAATATTTCCGTCTCTTACCCTTTTTGAAATGAATAGATAGTTTTCTTATATGTCCTTTTATTTATATTTAATTTAATTATTCTTGGTTCTTGTCTTACGTTAATGGTATTATATTATTATTATCATCAGGGTTATATCAAAGTCACATAAAAAGTTAGATATATATTTAATAATTAGTTAAATTTATTTCTTAACCACGTAACATTGAGGTTTGATTATGAGTAAATAAAGTTACAGGATCGTTTCATAGATTCGATTCAGGTCTCACTCAAATAATATGAAAAGCAAAATATAATATTTTGAAGCAAAAGAATTTTCTTCAGCTTAGAAAATCACTAGAAGTAATATTAACACAGCCATGTTAGTTTAAGGCGATATTACTAATAAGAGACAATAGCATCACCGTACTAAGCACCATTAAGCACTGTAAGCTTAATTCAAAGAAAATGAAAGAACTCGTAAGTATTAATATAAAACAATAGTATTACTTTCATCATAACCCAATTACTTAAAGAGTTGCTTTAGTCCACAAGTTAGTCAACTAAAATAGTTAAGTACATAATAATAGCGTTAACGTTAATTCCCAATCAAATAGTTAAGTACATAAATAGTAGCGTTAACGTTAATTCGCAATCAAATAGTTAAGCACGTAATAGTAGCGTTCACGTTAATTCCCAATTAAATAGTTAAACACATTACACACATTAAACACATCACGTTAATTCCCAATCACATATCTCACTAACCAACATAACATAAGTGTTTACACCGAACACACTTAACACACATTTATATAATCTGACTGACAGTCACAATCCCATTATAATACTTCACCCCGTCTTCCTCCAGCTGCAAGTTCACCTTCCCCAACTCCAAATGAGACTGATTTGAATGCCCACAACTCGGGTCTTATATACCAAACAATGATGGTGTAGGAACGAATCAGGAGGCGGCGGGTGGTGCCGGCGCCAATCATAGCTCCTCGAATCACATAACAGGTGCGAGGTCCATTCACAGCTCCTGGCGTCGATCATACGTCATAGCATCGGTCATCGAGGTGTGAAGGCTAGCATGCTGGTATGGGGCGAGATGGTTTGCCCACTCGCTCGTTCGCTAGTCTGCTTCACCGTTTTGGGTAGTGGGCTCCTTCAACTCTAATTCTAACTCTTAAATTAACATACAGGGCTCCGTATGTCAGACCTCCCCCCTAGAAAAGAGTTTAAGGAGTATAGTACATAATATTAAACATAATACATAAATAGATTCACCACCAGATTGGCAACAGCAAGATTATAATGAGGATATAATAAGGATATCACCCAAAGTAGGCAACGTCTCCAGGTACCACATCAGAACATAGCCGGAACGTAGCTGGAGCGTTATTCGAACTGCAAGGCATCTCACAGCTGAAGGCTTAAAAGCGCACTACAAAAGCATGATATTTACCTCGCTACAAGGGAGAGCTAATTGCCAAAATCCTCTCATTAAATTATACTTACTGCTGCATGAGGCCAAACTGGTAAATGCAATCTTTGATCCGTGGCAGTGGGTAGGTATCGTTCTTTGTGACAGCATTGACTTGCCTATAGTCCCTACAAAACCAATGGCTCCCGTCTGGCTTCGGCACAAGTATGACCGTACTACTCCACTGGCTGAAGGCCCTTGTGATCAGCTGGTTTGAAAAAATTAAGTCAAGCTCGACCTGCAGTATACTCCTGCGTTGTGGTGAGACACGGTAGGGGGATAGTTTAATGGGAGTTGCATCCCCTACGGCGATGTCGTGCACGGCCAAAGAAGTGAGCCCTGGAGTATCACGGAACACATTGGGAGACTGAGATAAAACAGAGATTAGTTGGTTCGCTTGATCAGAGGGAAGATGACATAGTTTAGATGGTAATTCCCTCAAAGCCACTGAATTATACTGAAAGTTGGATAGGCTACATGACAAGTCAAAGTCTGCATGGATACCTTCAGGCTCTGGAACAGTCTGTTGCGGATCAGTAAGAGAACTGAAGACTTTGTCCGCACCAGGCTGCTCACAGGTCCTGACATTCACTGCCACAGTAGGAGAATCTGGAAGAGAGGAATCAGGGGACCTATGGTAGGGCTTCAACATATTTATATGGAATACCTGCGTGGGCTTTCTCCTGTCTGGGGGTAGTTACTAGATAATCGGTAATGCTCACCCTCCGAATGATCTTATATGGGCCCCTGAACTTGGCAGATAAAGGTTGGCCAAAAACTAGCTCATTAGGGGAAAAACCCAGGGATTCAGTTGGAACCTCACGAGTAGCAAATAAAAGAAAAGGTACCCCCTTATCCCACTCAACTCCGGTCTCTGTACAATACTTACGTAACATTCCCTTTAATGTCTGATGATATCGTTCGAGAACCCCTTGACTCTCTGGGTGGTAGGTGCTAGACTTTACATGCTCGATACCCAACTCCTTCAGAGACTGCTGGAAAATGTTAGAGGTAAAATTAGTTCCTTGATCACTTTGCACCTCATGGGGGAAACCCATTCTGGTGAACAATTTGAGCAGTTCCTTGATAACAGTTGGAGCAGAGGTAGTCCTTAAGGGTATAGCCTCTGGGTAGCGAGTTGCCATGTCCATGATAGTTAATAAATAAATGTTACCTTGGGAAGTCTTAGGCAATGGGCCTACAATGTCCACTACCACCCGAGTAAAAGGATTCTCGAAAACGGGCAAGGGCACCAGAGGATGTACAGGCACCTTCTGATTGGGTTTTCCTGTCATCTGGCAAGTGTGACACACTCTACAACACTCCACTACATCTGCACGCATTCCTGGCCAGTAAAAGTGGGATCTGATTCTGTCTAGAGTTTTTCTCACACCTAGGTGTCCTGCCAATGGTATACAATGTGCCATTTCCATGATATCTTTACGACAAGGTTTGGGGACTACTACTTGATGGACGTCCCAAGCCCCGTCATCGATTGGTCTGTGTGGCGGTCTCCATCTTCGCCACAATACTCCTCCTTTGAGGTAGAAACATTCACCACCCTCCTTCTCACATTCCTCTTCACTCACGGACCTGGCAGCTAACTCCTTGCATTCACAATCATCTCTCTGTAGCTCTACCAGGCCGCTAGGACAATTTGGAGGGGTTTCATGGTCATCGTTAGGGTCAAGATGAGCCATAAAGGTGTCAGATAAATCCACCTCAGTTACATCATCAGGCACAGTTGGAGCATCATTCACACTCTCATCATCCCTTTCATCAACTCTTACATTCGGTACATTTCGGTCTGAGGGAACTGCTACTTGAGACATTGAACGTGTGACAGCACACACAGGGAAAACAGTTGGCATCTCCTTTTCGAGCTCACCGGTTAGTGGCTCGTTAACAGGGGAAAGTGACAAAATGGGGTCTGGTCGGACCTTCTCACCTGCTACATCATTCCCCAAAAGGAGAGTTACCCCAGGCACAGGGATATCTTGGGACCTACACAAAGCTATGGTGGCCTCACCCTGTAGTAACTCACATTCAATTTCGCCTTTTACCAAGTATGCATAAAACTGGCCCCCAGCACCTCTCATTACAACTGGTTCGCCAGGTGGGCACTCAGTGTAAGGATTCACCATGAGGGTGCTAGTAGAACCTGTGTCTCTCAGAATTTTTACCTCATGCATGCAACCATTTAATCTCACGTTGCCAGATGAAATAAAGGGACGGTAACTGTCCTGCACTGATGGTGAAATTATTATTGGTTTAACCCTTGTGGGTTGCACCACACATGCTACTACACCCCTGTCTAGATGATTTACGTTAGCTGCTAGGTACTCCTTCTGTCGAGAGTCCTGCATTAAAGGAACTTTTGGTGCTAGGTACTCCTTCTGTCGGGAGTCCTGCCTTACAGGCACACATGGAATTTGAGATACGGCGGCAACTGTCTGCCCCGATCTCTCGGTTTTTTCCTTGGCCCAGCACTGATAAGCTAGGTGGCCTCTCATGCCACAAAAAGTACATACTTTAGGGGATACGGGAACGTTCCCTCTTTGAGCATTACTATTAGTTTGGGGCCCACCTCTGTTACCATTGCCCTGAGTCGCATTTTTAGTTGGGGGAACAATTCGGTTTTGACTAGCTGGGGAAGACGTTATAGGCTTGTGACTGGGTCGGTCAGATTTGTGATTGGGATACTTAAAATTAGAACTAGAATTATCGTAGGGCTTCTTTCCACGAAATTTGTTGAGCACGTATGTGTCAGCCATGTCAGCGGCGTCGGCAAGACAATCTACCTTTTCCCCTTTAAATGATAGGATACAGAAGAATCAATTTTCCATAGGAAATTTTCTAACAGGACCAACTCCTTCAGATCGTTGTAGCTTGTGACTTTCTTACTCTTGACCCAATGATTGAAAGTTTTAGTCATGGTCCTGGCAAATACCTTATGGGTTTCTTCTACTTTCTTCTGGTTTTTACGGAAAGATTGCCTGTAAGCCTCAGGCTGCAATTGATAGGTTTTTAGGATAGCTTCTTTGAGATTGTCATAATCCTGCCTAACTTCTGCTACTTCTGACAAATACGTGGCTCGAGCCTGCCCTGTCAAAACAGTTTGTAACATAAAAGGCCATTGATCTCTTGTCCACTTCATACCTCCAGCAACTTCCTCAAACAAAACAAAGAAATCCTGCACATTATCCTCAGTGAAAGGTGGAATGACACTAGTCATAGTTAATCCCAGAGGGGGAGCAATTACGGGAGCATTCGTATTGACATTTAGTTGAGCCGTTTGATATTGATATTGATAATGTTCGGTCTTTATTCTGGCTTCTTCGATATTTGCTCTGGCTTGTTCGGCATTTACTCTGGCTAGTTCTATATTTAGTCTGGCTTGTTCGGTCTTTGCTTCGGCATTTATTCTAGCTAGTTCCAGTACTTGATCACCGGTCAAACCAGGTGGCAATTGTTCAAGTTGGCTAGGTTTACTAGGGATCCCACCAACTGCTCCGTCACCCTCCCCGCCTTCTACAGGGAACAAGTGAGTTTTTATGGTCTGAGCCACCTCTACTTTAGACATGTTTGAGACAGTTAATTGGAGATGTGAGGCAAGCACTTTCAGTTCGGATTTTGACAGACAGTCAATATCAGGGGATGTGGGTTCTGATTCTATGAAAACTCGAGCATCTTCGTTATTAATTAGTTGAGGCATGATTAATATTTGATTTTTAAGTAGTGAAACTGTATGAAACGAATCCTGGCGAGGTCGCCACTCTTCTGTTACGTATCTTGATCCTCAAGTGGTTAACTTGATGAATCTAGATAGCACAGAGATATATATTAAGGTATCAGTCAGCTGAAGGCAAAACAAAAGTAAAATCTAATAAAATAATTTCCTGTTGTTGCTTCCTTTCCTTTTGGATCTTAGGACTTGGTATCCTTTATTGACTGATACTCTTACTTATGAAAAATACTGAAACTAATTAAAGTCATGTAGTATTTATAAAGAATTATTATTTAACCGAAGCTTAGTAGGCTATGGTTATGAACCGAATAAGTTAATAGCTAAAGAAGGACTATTAATTTTATAAAAAGTCTTGAAAGATAAATATTAAAGTAAGAATATTTCCGTCTCTTACCCTTTTTGAAATGAATAGATAGTTTTCTTATATGTCCTTTTATTTATATTTAATTTAATTATTCTTGGTTCTTGTCTTACGTTAATGGTATTATATTATTATTATCATCAGGGTTTATATCAAAGTCACATAAAAGTTAGATATATATTTAATAATTAGTTAAATTTATTTCTTAACCACGTAACATTGAGGTTTGATTATGAGTAAATAAAGTTACAGGATCGTTTCATAGATTCGATTCAGGTCTCACTCAAATAATATGAAAAGCAAAATATAATATTTTGAAGCAAAAGAATTTTCTTCAGCTTAGAAAATCACTAGAAGTAATATTAACACAGCCATGTTAGTTTAAGGCGATATTACTAATAAGAGACAATAGCATCACCGTACTAAGCACCATTAAGCACTGTAAGCTTAATTCAAAGAAAATGAAAGAACTCGTAAGTATTAATATAAAACAATAGTATTACTTTCATCATAACCCAATTACTTAAAGAGTTGCTTTAGTCCACAAGTTAGTCAACTAAAATAGTTAAGTACATAATAATAGCGTTAACGTTAATTCCCAATCAAATAGTTAAGTACATAAATAGTAGCGTTAACGTTAATTCGCAATCAAATAGTTAAGCACGTAATAGTAGCGTTCACGTTAATTCCCAATTAAATAGTTAAACACATTACACACATTAAACACATCACGTTAATTCCCAATCACATATCTCACTAACCAACATAACATAAGTGTTTACACCGAACACACTTAACACACATTTATATAATCTGACTGACAGTCACAATCCCATTATAATACTTCACCCCGTCTTCCTCCAGCTGCAAGTTCACCTTCCCCAACTCCAAATGAGACTGATTTGAATGCCCACAACTCGGGTCTTATATACCAAACAATGATGGTGTAGGAACGAATCAGGAGGCGGCGGGTGGTGCCGGCGCCAATCATAGCTCCTCGAATCACATAACAGGTGCGAGGTCCATTCACAGCTCCTGGCGTCGATCATACGTCATAGCATCGGTCATCGAGGTGTGAAGGCTAGCATGCTGGTATGGGGCGAGATGGTTTGCCCACTCGCTCGTTCGCTAGTCTGCTTCACCGTTTTGGGTAGTGGGCTCCTTCAACTCTAATTCTAACTCTTAAATTAACATACAGGGCTCCGTATGTCAGAATATATATATATATATATATATATATATATATATATATATATACGGTGATACTTTTTCTGTTGCACTAGACATATCGAAGGCCTTTGATAGAGTCTGGCACAAATCTTTAATTTCCAAACGGCCCTCCTTTGGTTTCTGTCCCTCCATAGCTGCGGTTGTGGACGGCCATCGCTCATTTCCTCATCCTATCAACTCTGGTGTTTCTCAGGGTTCTGTCCTATCTCCTATTCTCTTTCTAATTTTCATAAATGATCTTCTCAACTGTACATCCAGTCCCATCCATTCATAATGCATACGACTCTACTTTACACCACTCAATTAGTTTTCCAGGACGCCCCAGCCAGAAATCCCTCAAAAGTAAACGTAATGAAGCCTTAACACCTTATTGGCGGGCTAGGCGGTAAATAATATGTAGCCACCAGCGGGGTGTTTTTACCTAAAATAGGGCTGTTTACGTGATCATTTTTATGCCTAAATAAGACCCAGAGCGTAAAACAAGTATCTATCCCTGAAAGGGCATAAACAGAGCTTTCCAATGACACCACAACGATCCTTGTATGACCGCTAGTTTTCTTGCAACACGAGTGCAAAAACCATGTAATTCGGTACTTTCCCCATACAATTCACTATGTAGCGAGTGTGAGAGGGTGGAGGAGGGTGGGATTCATGTCAGTTTGTCCACCGCGGTGGTCTGGAGCAGTCATACGCTCACTACTCTCCTGCCGCCACTTGTCTCTCTCTCTCAGCAACATTACGTGCTGAAAATGCCACACGACTTATGGTGTGAGCCGCCACATAGTCCAAATTTCTTTCACTTGACATATGATGCGGGCCGCCAGTTAAGGGTTAAAATGCTTATCTTCTGATCTAGCTACTATATCCAATTGGGGTAGAGAAAACCTTGTGGCATTTAATGCTTCCAAAACTCAATTTTTCCATCTTACTACCTGTCAGGAACCTCCAGAGGACTACCGGTATCCCTTATTCTTCAACAATACAAAAATCAACCCTTCATCTTCCCTCAATGTTCTCGGTGTCTCTTTTTCTTCTGCTCTCACTTGGAAAGACCATATTACCAGTCTCGCTAAGGCAGCCTCCCATAAGCTGGGTGTGCTCAGCCGCCTCAAGGGGTTCTTTACCCCTGCGCAGCTTCTTGCTCTGTACAGGGGCACAGTGTGTCCTTGTATTGAGTATTGTTCACATGTGTGGGGAGGATCCTCTCACACCGCACTTCTAGATAAAGTAGAAAGGAAAGCCTTTCGTATCATTAACTCCCGTCCACTCACCAACTCTCTGCAATCTCTCTCTCTCTTCGCCGCAATGTTGCATCTCTCTCACTATTCTATCGCTACTACAATAATCAGTGTTCCTCGGAGCTTTCCCAGTGTATACCACCTCCTCTATGTAGGGTACGTAGTACCCCGCCTTGCAACACAATCCCACCCCTACTTTGTGCAACTCTCCAACCAAAGAGTGAAACGTTATTCTCAGACTTTCTTCTATTCAACTGCTGAGCTCTGGAACTCTCTCCCAGAATCAGTCTTTCCCTCTTTCTATGACTTAAATTGCTTCAAAGTCCGTGTGTCCAGGCATTTTAGCTCGAACGTCCCTTGATTTCGGCCCTGTCACTCTTTGAAATCCGGGGGAGGCACTCGCTGCAGGCAGTTATGCCTTTTGTCTCCCTCATTCACATAGAAAAACAAAACAAAAACAAAAATATCAATCTTTCTATCCATATGTCTGTCTGTTTTAATATATATATCTCTATCTCTCAAAAATACATCCCAGCAAATATCCCACTATTATATAGGAAATATAAGTTAATAAAAAGCGAACTAAGTCTAAAATAAGGGAGAGGAGGGGGTGGGGTGAGGGAGGGGGAACAAGTGCTATATTTCTTTTGCTTTGTTGCAGGCGAGGGGTGGTGGAGAGGGAAGGGTGAAAACAATGTGATAACACGGGTGAGAGAGAGAGAGAGAGTGAGAGATATATACAGTATGTATACATATTTATAGATAGATAAATACATAGAGAGAGAGAGAGTGTGTGTGTGTGTGTGTGTGTGTGTGTGTGTGTGTGTGTGTGTGTGTGTGTGTGTGTGTGTGTGTGTGTGTGTGTGTGTGTGTGTGTGTGTGTGTGTGTGTGTGTGCGCGCGCGTTCGTGCGTGCGTGTAAAATCTGTAGGATACTCCTGTATATATTCATATATTTGATTTTCACTTGATTATTATTGCGTGTTCGCAATTAAAAATTATAACTATTATTCGCTTTGTGAAGGCACTATTGGGTGGAGTTTGCTTGAAATGTGGAGTTATAATCCTCTTAAACATTTTTGTCGTCTAAAACTATTGTTGTGGAAAACTGTAAGGCGAATTTCAGTTATTTTGAGCTCAAGTGGTTTGTAATAATGATAATAGTAATAAAAATAATATTAATAATCATCATCATCATTACCATCATCATCATCATCATCATTATAACAACAATAATTATAATGCCAACTAAGTGTATGTCCAGCTCCTAACCCACTCTTATATTTTCATCTTTATTATTATATCTTAATTATATTGTATTTCCAGAAAGACCTCCGTCTACGTATTGTGAAAAACCTGTTATCCTCCGGTAAATTACGGGGGTGAGGGAGTGAAGGGAGAGAAAGTGAACTATATGATGGATACATGTTTTTCATAATACGTGTTGCTAGCCCCAAACGCGCGAGCCTGGCGTTCAACAATCCGACATATCTCCATTTATTTATGTACATCAAACAACATGTAGATTTTTTTTTTTTTTTATTTCTACACCCTACCGTGGAAAGACTATGGATACACCACTCCTGCCCGGGCCTCACACAGTGGCATGGCCCAGTCGTACTGAGCTCTTGACGCTGGTGGCATTGCCCCGGAGGATAGCCATCCCTAGTCTTTGCTTGAGCCAGAGGGTTTCCCGGGGTTCTCCTGAAACTTCTCTGATTTTGCGGCCTATTTCATTCACCATATTGAGGGTGGTAGGGCCGAAGACTCCTGAAGTTTCGAATGCCAGAGGCTCGAACTGATGACTTCTGGCGGTGACTTGATATTTTTTTTGCTTTCTACTTTCTGCTATCTGGGTAGCTTCACCTGCTTCGTTGGCGCTTCTGGTGATGTTGGTTATTGAGAAAGTGTCAACACATGTGGCATCCCACACGAGGCACCGACCATTCTTGAAAGGGAAAGTGGTCATCCCATCTGGCCGTTTGCTGTCTTCTCTGATAAGTCCATGTGGTTCAAGGGTTAATGCACGGTTAGCACTCTGCAGGGCCCGTTTTATGACATCATTTAGTGCTGAGTGTCTTGGCAGACGGCCTGCGCTGTGACTACATGACAAGGCATGGTGATCTTGAGCATCCATCAATGTACCACACTTGCAAGTGCGTGGGGGACAAACTGATACACCCACACTGAGCGCGATGGCAACCTGGAGCGCTTCAGCATCCAAATGAGTTCCAAGAGGTGGGATGGGGATGGCATGTAATCATGAGTCACTCTCCGAACGGGCGGCTGCCTGGAGGCTTGCTTTAGCAACCGGGTCTACATTGGTTAGGAGACTTTCTTGTGTTTTCTTCGCCGAGATGGTATCCCACGATTTCTGCTTGCTCCTGGAGGTACCCTGAGGCTCCTCCTCCGCTCCTATACTTTCCTTCCAGGTGTTAATCGCTTCTGCTACGTCCTCATCAAGTGTCATTCTGGGTTGAGAAGAAAGGATGGACACTACAAGGTCGTTGGTCGCGATAAGGGAAGAGATAAAGTTAGGGGAGGCAATATCCGTGGCTCTCCGTATCCCCAGTCCCCCGAGGCAGACAGGGAGAGTGGCTTATGCCCAGGTCTGATCTTGAAATTCCACGTTGGTGATGCTGGTCACTGCTTCTTGGATTATGTTGTCTAATTCTTGGAGGCCGCCAGTGTTCGTGTAAGTCATTGATGTGCGCAAAAGGTATTGGAGCTTTGGGATGGAGAAGCAGTTCTTGAGAAGGGCCAGAGCTGAGTGGGCATCGATGTGTATCAAGCGGTTCACAAGACGTTGAAGCTCCTCCTTTTTATCTTGAAGTGCTGGTGGGATTGCTGCCAGAGTAAGTGGGGAACCTAAGAGAGTTTGCTGGTACTCATGAAGGATCCTTACACCTGGCAATGCATCTCAGAATTGGGCCTGAGTGTGTTCTCTTTCTTCAAGTGCTTGGTTCAGGAGGACAAGTTCACATTTGGTGTAATTTATCTCTAGCCCAGCCTGGCCAAGGTCAGTTATGATGTTGATTAGATCGGTTAGGACATTTTCTACAGACCCACCCATAGTTGCATCATCCAGGTACCAAACATTCAATTCTGACCTAGCTTTGGTAGCTGGTGCGTCCACCCCTAGTGAGAAAAGAGCAGGACCAACTGGATCTCCTTGCTGTAACCCGGTCGCTGATGGGATTGCCGTCTCGCCGAAAATCAGAATTGAAGGTTTGGAATAAGCCTGCCAAAATAGGGGGTACAGAGTGAGGATGTGCTCTTGAGCTGCACAGAGGAAGACATCCCTGCGAATGCTGTTGAATGCATTCCGCATGTCTATCTTTAGAAGCACTCGTTTATCTCGGGTTTGGCTGAGGTAAGCCCGGGTTGTGTGTACAGCAGCTTCACACCCCCCTGGTGTTCCAAAACCTAGTTGAACTGGTCTTAAGTGTTGACCTAGGCCATTCGAAAGCAGTTTCAAACCCACCTATGTGGCAAGGCGGCAGAAGGTGTTCTCTACTGCTATTGGGCGCACACCGCCATCTTTTTTGGCCAGTGCACAGAGTGATGCCCCGAAAAATAGGGGTGTGGCAGTCCGGTACTTCCCCTCTTAAAACCATGTTGATAAATTTGGTGAGGGTTTCCAAGAGTGCCTCCCCAGCTGCTCCTGATCCCTGACCCAAGCGACCTTTGAGGTGGGCAGGTCGGATGCCATCTGGGCCCGCGGCTGAACCTGCTGGGAACGAAGTCACTGCGGCAACCACCTGCTCCTTCGTGACAACTAAAGGTTGTGGTATTTGGTCATTTGGGGCTGGGGGAAGGCTTAGGTCCCCAGTTGAAGGTGGATGTTTTCCTCGTAGGGCTTCAACAACTTCGGTGCCATGACCAGCAAAACCTTCTGAAGAGGACAACAGTCTGATGGCCCCTTTGATGTCACTATCCCGCAGCTTTGCTGCGACCCTCTTTTGTAGCTGTTCAGCCTCTTCCTCTTCCTTGTCCTGTTGCTTCTGGGCCCTATTCTGTTGCTTTTCGGGGGGGGGGGGGGATCTACTAGCCTGTTTGCCTCCATATACTGTGCTACTTGACGTTTCACTCTCTTGGCTAGTGAAAACTGAATATGGTCTTGTATGTTGGTTCTGGGTGGTTTTCAGAGGGCCCCATAAGAGAAACCAAGGAGCTGTGCCTACACGATGGGTGTCTTGAGCTCTAGGACCTGCTTTATAATGGTTGTAAGGGCTTCCGCCACTTGGATTCTGGCTCCTTTCGGTACCCGGGCAAGGACCCGGATCCGCGCTTTTCATTTGGTCACAAGTTGAGTCAAGTCGGCGTTTTATTTTTCTCTAATCCGACCACGTTTGAAATTTGAGAGTATAAAATGAGACGTAGATAGAGCTACGAAATGCATTGCACCACATAGTTTGATGGGTATTTGTTGCTATTTGTCTTAAAGTCACCCTTTAAGGGGTGATTTTCACTTGAGAGGTGCTTTTTCTAGACCTCCAGCTCCCTCATATTTAACCCCATTAGTGTTGATAATTTTATGATGATCGCCCCATTAGTTTGGTGATTTTAAAATCTTTCTCCCTATTTCTATCTCTTTTAAGACCTTTCTGCCATTTAGGTGTCGATTTATTCCTGGCGAGCGATAGCGAGCTTGTAATTTAGGAGGCCGGGAAATTTTTCTATCAAAAAATTTCTTCGGGGCATTAATTTTTTAAGCTTGAGGGAGGTTCAGCTAGCGAACTAAAAAACCTTCCCTTAAATATTGTTGTACAAAGTGTATTCGACAGGCTAGATTATAAGAAGTATAATTATCCTCAGATTGAGTCAAGCATTATCAAATTATAGTTGGTTATATTATTATATTATAGTATACAGTACATGTACAAGTTCATCTACATTTATGACAAAGGCCAGTAAATACAAACAGTAGTGTGTGTGTGTGTGTGTGTGTGTGTGTGTGTGTGTGTGTGTGTGTGTGTGTGTGTGTGTGTGTGTGTGTGTGTGTACAAGCGATGGTGTGTTTAAAGGTAGAAAATTGACTAAATATGTAGGTTTGCAGGTACAATCGGGGGTATTAAGTGTTGTCATAGATTCCAGTGGTTTTCGCTCAAGAAGTGTTATGGGTATCTTTATAGTTACTGGGAAAAGTGTTTATCCCTCAGAGTATTAGTCAGTGTCCGAAACATTGTGAAATATCTGACAACACTTATTAACCTCGACTGTACATGAGGTTTAGGGCGATAGTTTAAGTGTACACACCTTTTAAATATAGTTGAAATTGAGTGTTTTCGGTTATGTTAGGTAAGTTATGTTAGGTTCGGTAGGTTAGGTTCGGTTAAGTTTGATCTAGATAGTTATATTTAGGTTTAAAAATCGAAAAATGTACTCGTAAGCATGCAAAATTAACTTGTGTACCGATAAACACACCACCGCTGGGGTGAGTGAGTGTGTGTGTGTGTACCCTTAGCCAAGCATTCAATAGCAGCTTAGCGATGCCATACATATTAATCATTTCAAGACCATTGGCTATTAGAGTTTGAGGTAACGACCCATTAGCCTACAAACTTTGCTTATACATTACTTGGACCAGAATTACAGTACACGTATTGGGGTTTGTTTGTACAGTGGATTTATTAAGTCGTGGCTCACCTGTCATTACATTTGGCTCTCTGCGTGCTGTATTAATGTCTGTCAGATGTTGAATAGGGTGGGTAAGTGTAGGAACATGGTTGTACATCTCACTCAAAAAGAAAAAATCATGAGTAAATATTGCTGATACAAATTATTGATCAAAACATAATTGGTGCCTAGACATCACTTATTAGGCCGACTGTACCTCTCCTCACAGATTTTCAGTGTTAAAGGAAATATAATATAATTGATCAATTTCACTCCCGACACCAAACACCTCCCAATAAAATTAATAAAAGCATGTGATCCTCCCGGGATTCGAACCTGGGTTACCACATACAGATCTTAAACACTCTAACCATTACACCATCAAGACAGTTAAAGGTTAAGTACATGACTAAACCTTTAAATCCATTTATCGAATACTGGATATCAATCAACAGGGGAGGTGTGGTGGAGTGGTCTTGCCACTGGACTGGTAATCCAATGGTCCTGGGTTCGAATCCCAATATGTCAATGGGAAGATATTATTGGGATGGAATTTATGTTGTACCTAGTATCAGTGCATTACCACAAAGCTCACCGAAACGCCAAATAAATACCCTCATTATTCCCCGATTAAATAGCACTGTATGAATGTTCCCATATGCTATAGGGGGGCAATGCCTAGTGAGTTTATTGCTCAATAGGTGGCGTTCTGAGAGTGAGGGTCCGAGTGTAGGAGTTGAGACAGTGAAGCACTGGACAAATCTAATCATATACTCTGACCCAACTGCACACATACAAGTACCAGTACTTTATATTTCAGTATTTCTGGTTACTATATTCCCCACCACCAACTGCCATAATTTTCTGTCTCCATCATACTTTGGGGGACGAGAATTTGGAGCCTAGTTAATTTAAATCGAGTATAGTAGCGAGTTTACTTGCATGTGTCTGTGTGGGTTATGTTGAGGCCAGGTACAGGTTATGGGGCTATCAAGGTAAAACTGGCTCCTTAAAGTGGAAGGTAAGTTCCCCACAAACGTTTACTGCTAAAACTAAAAGCTCATGGAATACATGACGGTGTGTTGAAATGGATAGAAAATTGGCTCAGCGACAGAAAGCAAAGAGTAGTCATAAACGGTAAAGCATCTGAATGGACCAATGTAAGTAGCGGGGTACCCCAGGGATTGGTACTAGGACCAATTTTCTTTCTAATTTACATCAACGACATAGATGAGAGGCTCACCTGTACAATCTCAAAGTTTATTGACGATACAAAATTGCAAATAGTGTTCTCTCAAAAGAACAAGTTGATGATATGCAACACAATCTAGATAAGTTGTCATGTTGGGCCCAAATTTGGCAAATGAGTTTCAATGCGGATAAATGTAAAGTACTACATATCGTATACCGAAATGAGAAAGCAAACTATTCGATGAATGGCACTCAGCTTAAGAGTGTAGACAGAGAAACCGATCTGGGAGTAACAATATCGAGTAACTTAAAACCGAGTCAATAATGTTCAGAAAGTTGTTAAGAAGGCAAACAAAATAATTGGCTTTATAGGCAGGTCATTTGAGCATAAATCCAAAGAAGTTATCCTAACCCTTTACAATTCTTAGTACGCCTTTTTTCTGGAATACTGTGTTCAATCCTGGTGCCCTTATTACCAAAAAGATATAGACAAGCTAGAACGAGTTCAACGTAGAGTTACCAAAAATTCCAAAATGATACCCAGCCTAAAGAACAAAGCATACGGGGAGCGTCTTAGAGAATTAAATCTATTTCCTTTAACCCTGTGCAGATTAAGAGGCGACTTAATTCAAGTGTTCAAAATCATCAAAAGCATCGACAATATGAACTGTAGTAAGTACTTCACTATCGACCAATCTAATTACACGCAGGGAAACCGTTGCAAAATTATTGGTAATTTTGTTTTAACTCACACGAATCTAAGAATTTCTTCTTCAATCGAGTTGTCAACTTATGGAATGGGATTCCCTGAGACGTTATAGACTGCAGCACCGTTGATTCTTTTAAACTTCGCCCAGACAAATATCTTGCATCAAATCCGCGACTAACTGCGTTTGTAAATGAATAACTTTATTTTATTCCCCCCTCAGATTAATCAAGGATTATTGTGTATAATTATATATTACTAAGACGTTACTCTCTTTTTCCAAGATATACGAAAGATCACTTGTAACTGTGTTATGTTACTAACCCATCTGTCCCCTACTAACTTCCTTATCCTGCCACGGACATTAGTTCCTGGGCAGTAGTTCGCTTTCCAATTTTCCCTTACCCACTCTAAACCACTGTTTGGACACTTGATCCTCAGTGTTTTGGAGGATAAGCAGCCTAGAGGGGTCACTAGAACTGTTGTTGCTTAATTTCCTTTGTACTCCTTTGTCATCTGTTTGGGCCATCTCTGGTGTTTCTCGTTTACATCAATGGCTGTCTGTATCTCAATTTCTTAAAGAGGAAAGCCAGTGTCACACGAGCGCTTTTTCCGGCAATTTTGTATGAGCAAGTTATATATGGTATTATATCGAGGCTTTTTCGCATTGGAATCGGAAACTTGACTGAAAGTAGATTAAGTAAGGTGGTTGAATTCTGATATAAGGGAGATTTTAAAGCTGCCATACTACAATTGCTCGTAAATATTGACGGAAAAAGCGCTCGTGTGACACTACCTTTTCAGTACCGATACGCAGGGTATTAACCCTCGTCTAGCGGGGGGTATTGGGCTATTTTGGGCATATTCAGGCCCTCCTGAATGATCAATCAAGTATCTGCATGAAAATAAATGTATTCAGCAAAAAACTAGGCGCTACAAGCTTCAAAATTAGACCAGAACGAGCTACGTAGCACTCGTTGTTTTCATGCAGTGCTACCACTAACATGGGAGTTTAGCGTATAGAGGCATATTTTTTCCAGCTACGCTCACTACTGGCTACACTGCCGGCCTCTCGAGAACAGAGGGAGCGTGAGTCAGTGGGCGGCGGTAAGCCCTGGGTGTCGGCCGTGTTGCCTGCTGCGCTCCCGGCCATTTGCACTCTATTTTAACCCTTTAAAAGCCTTAATAATGCTTTTTAATGCTGCTTTTTAGATACGGACTTAAGTCGGGCCCCGCTCTTTAAGTGTTAAGGGGGAAGGGTATATTTTTTGGTCGATTGCTTCATATAATACTGTATATATATATTGTTTAGTTTCCTCTCTATGCCTCCATCAAACTTTAAAAAACATCCATTAGATCTCCCTTCTAGAATAATTTGTACATTCTTCGGTAGAAAAATGTTCCGGCCGAAGGTCGGTTCTTACAAAACTACAGGCTCACTATCGTTCGCCAGGAAAGATATCGACACCTTAATAGCACGAAAGGTCTTAACCCTTCTTTAGTGGGGCCCGACTTAAGTCCGTATGGAGAAGAAAGGACTATGTGGCGGGGACCGACTTATGTCCGTGTGCAATATTGGCGCAATATTGGCTCTGAGAGAGAGACGAGCGACGGGAGAAGCATAGGTTGCCTCATGACCGCTCGCCACGGTTGCTGTGGGCCTACTGACATATACTACACACACATCCACCATCCCTCCCTCACTACACACGTAATTATGTAACGAAATTACCGTATTTTAGCGATTTTTCCCTTTGGTTGCACGATCCTTGCAAGACAACCAGTGATCGTAGAAGGATGGTTCAGGTGTCATTGGAAAGCTCAATTAACGCCCTTTCAGGGATACATAATTGTATTATGCATGAAAAAGAGCACGGAAATAAGCTCGTTTAGGGTAAAACTACCCGCTTGGCAGGTAGTAGAATTTACCGACCTAGCCTCTCGTTGAGTGTTAATATTGACCAAGAAATGTGGAAAAAGGTCTTAAAATCGACAAACCAATGGGGCAAACATCTTAAACCAACAAACTAATGGGGCTAAACATGAGGGAGAAGAGCGCCAGAAAAACGACCCATCTCCCCTTAAACGAAAGTCGAGTCCAATTATTTTAGTAATTATATTTGTATATGATTATACAATTATAATATTCTGGTGTATTATACAATTATACAATTATAATACAATTATTATACAATTATAATATTCTGGTGTATAGTTAGAATTATGTCTTTAGAAGGCATTAAAGGGCCAAAGCAATTCCATTTCATGTTAATTTTCTTATATTACTTTTCATATTCATTTAAGGCGAGATCTCCACTTGAGGGATTGTTTTCTTGGCCCCTTTCTCCCTCATGTTTAGCCCCATTGCTTCTGATATTATAAAACGTTTGCCCCATTAGTTTAGCGATTTTAAGAACTTTCACCCCATATTAAGACCTTTCGTGCAATTCAGGTGTCTATTTTATCCTGGCGAGCGATAGCGATCCTGTAATTTAAGAGAAATCGGCCTTCGGCCGGGACATTTTTCTACCGAAAAATGTATAAATTTATCTTGAAAGGGACTCGAGGGGGTGTAATTTTAAGGTTGATGGAGGTCTAGGGAACAAACAAAATACCTCCCCTTAAGTCTTCAAACAAAATTGTTCCTGTTTGACACCTTCCCGATACGTGAAACATCAATCTATCTATCTATTGTAGAGTTCGCCACGCTGAATATGAACCGATGAGCGCGTCGCCCTTCAGTATGTGTACTGTATAAAGTAGAGGATGTTAACAGAATGGAACGTAATGAGATGAGAATGGTGAGATGGATGTGTGGGGCCAAGCTGCAGGATTGAATAACAAATGATGATCTGAGGAGACGTTTAGTTATAAAGAGTATTAGCGAGGTGATGCGTACAAGTAGACTGGGATGGTATGGGCATGTGGAGAGAATGGATGAACAAAATTGGGTGAAAAGATGCAGGTCTGTGATTGTGGAGGGAGCTGCACCAATGGGTGGACCGAGGAAGACCTGGGATCGGACTATACGTGCAGATCTCAAATCCAAAAACTTGACAAGTGAAGCAGCCCTTAACAGGGTTGCCTGGAACGCCGCCATTAGGACAAGAGACTGAAACTGCACGTATGTGTGGAACACTCAGTCTTAACATTGTATGTATGTTTGTATGTATGTATATGGTGTATGTGTGTGTGTGGGGGGGGGGGGGGGCGGTTATGTTGAGTATTATTGTACTGTTAGAATTAGTTTCAGTGATAGTTTTTAGATTGTAATAAATACAATAATAATTATTTGATTGTAATAAATACAATAATAATTATTTGATTGTAATAAATACAATAATAATGATTTGATTGTAATAAATACAATAATAATTATTTGATTGTAATAAATACAATAATAATTATTTGATTGTAATAAATACAATAATAATTATTTGATTGTAATAAATACAATAATAATTATTTGATTGTAATAAATACAATAATAATGATTTGATTGTAATAAATACAATAATAATGATTTGATTGTAATAAATACAATAATAATTATTTGATTGTAATAAATACAATAATAATTATTTGATTGTAATAAATACAATAATAATTATTTGATTGTAATAAATTAATTAATAATTATTTGTTATATCTTTTAATTGATACTAATCTGTGGAACATAGGAGCCTATTCATGATTTATGTATAAGCCAAATTTGATAAAATTACGAAACATGGTAATCATTTTTGTCCATGAATTAAGTTACACAATTAGTTTTTTGTCCATGAATTAAGTTACACAATTAGTTTTTGAACATTATTTAGATTTTGGGTGTGAACTTTTATGTGCATGTTGTTTTGTCATCATTAGTATGCAAAATGCACCTACACGTACTACACAACACGCAAGTTGTCACTCATCTATGCTTGTGGACTCTCATAATTATTATATTGGGTAAATACTATATATATAATTATACTATATATATAATTATACTATATATATAATTATACTATATATATAATTATACTATATAATTATACTATATATATAATTATACTATATATATAATTATACTATATATATAATTATACTATATATATAATTATACTATATATATAATTATACTATATATATAATTATACTATATATATAATTATACTATATATATAATTATACTATATATATAATTATATATATATATTATACTATATATATAATTATACTATATATAATTATACTATATATATAATTATACTATATATATAATTATACTATATATATAATTATACTATATATATAATTATATATTTTGTTAGTTTCCTCCCTTGACCTCCATCATACTTAGAATAACACCCCCTAGACCCCCTTTCAAGATCTATTTTTATTTTTTTTTTATTTTTCCTTCTAAAATTACAGGCTCGCTATCGCTCGCCAGGAAAAAAAGTTGACACCCAAATGACACGAAAGGTCTTAAATTTGACAGACAAATGGGGCGTTTGGTCTTAAAATCGCCAAACTAATGAGCCGAACGTCTTAAAATCTCAAACCTAATATGCTAAACATGAGGGAGAAAGGGGGCCTGAAAAACCAGCCTATCCTCCCTTAAAACGATATTTTGTATACTTTAATTAACAGATATTTAAACGATTTAATGTAAAGCAAATCGCACCTAAATTTCTGTCTTGCTTTGGGGTTTTGCACAAAGACTCAGAGAAGTCCACGAATTTATTTGAGTGTCTGTACTTTGAGTGTGTGCCAGACTAGTAGAGGAGAGAGAGAGTGAGAGTGAGAGTGTTGTGTGTTGCCAGTGAAGTCTGTCCTGAAGAGCTCTTGATTTGTGCCTTCACTAGGGAGAAACTACCAGGCTCACACTCAGTAACCTCCAAGCCTTAAGGGGAGGTTTTTAGTTTGTTTCCTAGACCTCCATCAAGCTTAAAATATCACCCCCTTGACCCCCTTTCAAGATATTTGTGTTAGAATTGAGTTTGGACTGCGTAGTAGGGACCGCAAGGGTTGTGCCGTCTGTGTAAATCTCTCTCACACACGCACACACTCTCTCTCTCTCTCACACCACCTACAAACACGACCATGTATTGCCGCGCGCGTGAGAGAGAGAGAGAGAGTGTGTAATGAGAAAGTGAGGTATATTGTGGAGTGAGACAAATAGAAGGGGTTGTGAGTGGTACAGTGAGAGAGGCCCTCAAGGAGAGGGGAACAATGAGAGAGAGAGAGAGAGAGAGAGAGAGAGAGAGAGAGAGAGAGAGAGAGAGTGTATGTGTGTGTGTGTGTGTGACAGAGATAGATAGATAGATAGACAGACAGACAGATAGAAAGAGAGAGTGAGTGAGTGAGTGAGTGAGTGAGTGAGTGACATCCTAGGTGAAAACAAAATGTCATATTTATTTTCTAAATGGAAACTGTACAAAATAATATCTATCCCATTCGTAGCTCCACTAGAAGAAATACTTACAAAATATGAGATTAATTAATCTTGATTTATTAGATATTTTTCATACACAAATGTTTTCACGATTATGTTAAACATGGCGGAAATTGTAGTCCCTTAACAGGTATATTTGTGTTTATATATATACATCTAAAGGGCAAATATGAAACTACTATGTCTCTGTATTATATAATTGCCAAATATTCAAAATTAACATTATAATTGGGTATAAAAACGTTCTAATAGCCGAGTAATTATGATGTGGACAAGCCAATTTCTCACCACGTTAATAAAAACAGACTACCGGTATTTAATCATATAAGTGTAACGCCTCATAAGCTTTGAACCATAGTTACGCGTTGTATCCATGTCTAGAAGAACACTCCTGCACACGTTCGTAATGAGAGAGAGAGAGAGAGAGAGAGAGAGAGAGAGAGAGAGAGAGAGAGAGAGAGAGAGAGAGAGAGAGAGAGAGAGAGAGAGAGAGAGAGAGAGAGAGAGAGAGAGAGAGAGAGAGAGAGAGAGAGAGAGAGAGAGAGAGAGAGAGAGAGAGAGAGAGAGAGAGAGAGAGAGAATAAGTAATAAAGACGGCAAGAGACAAACACACAGAGAGGACGAAAATCGAGAAGGGATCGAGTCTAGAGGAGAGTGAAAGGGTGAGAGGGTAAAAAGTGACAAGGGAGAGACAGAGAGAGAGAGCATGGAAAACAAAGGTCTGTAACAAAGGCCGATTGAAAGACCCAACTAAGGCCCGCTAAGACCAACAAAGACCAACTAATGCCAACGTACAGTCCCTCAGAAAAGAATGGGCCCCTCTGTTGTTGGCCAATTAAGACGCGACACACTCTAATATTTGGGTTAGGGTTGTGTTCAGAAAGCTCTCTTGGTGTTCCTAACCCCTTCTGTACCGACGACGTCCTTTTCAACTTATTTTGGCTACAATTAGACGATTTTATTCTGCTTAGGAAGGATGTCTAGCAATGGAAATGCTATAAACTGTCTCAATTAATCCTTTTAGCTACCATATATCCTTCCTAAGCTACATAAAATCGTCTAAATCTAGCTGAAATAAAATACAAAAAGACGTCACCGGTACAGAAGGAGTTAACCCCTTCTGTACCGGTGATGTCATTTGGGGAGGCTACACCTTTTGGGACCCTGAAAGCATAATATTATACAGTACCAGGGTATATATATATATATACCGGTATATATATATATATATATATACCGGTATATATATATATATACCGGTATATATATATACCGGTATATATATATATATATATATATTTTGTTTTTTTGTGCTAAAATCCTTTCTACAGTGTAGGAAAGTGCAGTGAAGAGTAAAAATCACCATCCGACATCTCCCCCCCCCAAAAAAAAAAATAAAAATAAAAAACCCATATATCGCACCACCGAAGCTTATATTATATGTTTGTAGCTATAATACTTCCTACAGTGTAATCAAATGAAAGGGAAGAGAAAAAAAAATCACCATCTGATATCTCCAACCCCCCCCCATTTACGTTTTTTTGGGTGTGTGAGAGATCAAAAATAATAACAAATATTAATGTTACCCAAATATTCTCTGGCAGCTCCATTTTCTTTTACACTGTGTATCAGAGAACGATATTATAGAGGTAACTAAAACATTTTACCCAGATTTCTATCTCAAAATTTCACTTGCAATTTATTTTGCTTTTTCTGCGATAAATGTCTTATCGACATGTAAAATCAACTGTACTCATGAATATTACTCGATATCTTCCATACTTTGCAGACAAGTTCCATATGTATCTACGCAACTTTGCACAAAAGGAAAGTGTGTTTACAACTATGTTTTTTTTTAGCAAATTTTTGTTTTTGTAATATAGGGCCCCGATACCATACACATACATTCAATATTTTGTTTCCACGGCTTGTATGTATCATTGGGGAAAACTAAACTTGCACATTTGTAGGTAATATAGTTAGGCTACTTTAAACAAAAAACAGGCGATTTCTATTGGTAAATATTATGATCCGTGGATTTAATATTGGTATAAAAAGGATTTCGCTGCTGCGCGCGCACACATACGGTGATGAAAATTGCACCAGATATTCCATAAAGCACTGGGATCAAATACTATAAATGTTTACACAATACTGGGTATACAACTGGGATTAACCTACTAAGGTGGAGCCTCCCTTAAATTCTATTCTAGCTATATTTAGACAAATTTTTGCCGTTTCAGAAGGATCTGTGGTAGTAAAAACGGTTGAGATAGTTCGAGGCTTGGTAATTGCTGGAGGCCCTTTCTAAACTGCGTAATATCGTCTAACAGTAGCCTGAATATAGTTAATAAGGACGGTACCGGTACTGAAAGTGTTAATAAGTAACAATCGCATCTCTTGACGAGATTGTATTATATTTGCTTAATAACACTTTTTACTGCTTGAACTTACGCAGACAAAATCATGTTTTGCTTTAACATAATTATGGCTGTAATATAGATGAAATTATTTGTTGGTGATCGATGTCATTTATGGGGAGAATTCCGCTTGAGGGATTATTTTTTCTGGACCCCTTTCTCCCTCATGTTTAGCCCCATTGCTTTTGAGATTTTAAGACGTTCGCCCCATTAGTTTGACGTTTTTTAGAACTTTCACCCAATTTCTGTCCATTTTAAGACCTTTCCTGCCCATTTGGTGTCGATTTTTCCTGGTGAGCGATAGCCAGCCTGTAATTTAAGAGGAACCGGCCTTTGGCCGGGAATTTTTTTACCGAAAAATTTACAAATTTATCTTAAAGGGGGTCTAGCGGATGTAATTTTAAGCTTGATGGAGGTCTAGAGAACAAACTAAAATCCTTCCCTTAATAAATGTCCATAGCTTTGATACTATTAACGCTCTCAGTATTCTAGGACGCAATACGTTTCTATTTCTGGCTGTTATTAGACGATGTTATTCAGCTTAGGACGGGTTTTTGGTAGTCAGAGGGTTGATTGAGACCGTCTTTACCCATTTAACTCCCACAGATCCTTCCTAAGTTGTAATAATAGTCAGAATATACTGTTAAAAAGCATCATAATCCTTAAGTTTTTTGTTTTTGACATTTTGATATCTACCAATAACATTTTGACAGTGCGGGCTCAATCCACCAACCTTTTGATCAGCAGCCGACGCTCTACTGACTATGCCACGGCTCGCGATAGGAGTTAATAAAAAGCAATATTGAAGCTCGCGTTATGTAACAGAAGGGTGTAATGCTTTAGGCCTAATGCTGTTTCACAATATTTCCTCGAGGTGATAAAATTGTTTTTTCAAATGAATTATGGACACCCTTTCGTCCGATAAAACCAAGCTGTGAACCATGTCTAATTTAACTACATGGTGGACCATTATTGTCCTTATGTGCTACTAACACACATATACACACACATACATACATATATACATACATACATACATACATACATACATGCATACATACATACACATACATACATACATACATACATACACACATACACACACACAGACACAGACCCGGGCGGGGGAGAGACATTTGGGCAAGTCTCCTAACGGTGTAGCCTCTGTTCACCTTGCAGTATAAATAGGAACCTGGTATAAGTGGACGAAGTTGTGACATCCCATCTGGGGTTGGTGACTGGTTACAAGGCGAGATGGGTATCGTACTGGTCAACCTAAGCTACTGGTCAACCTAAGCCTTCGGGTGAGACTGGTACCGTAGTGAGAATGGTATCCTACAGATTAACCCTAAGCCTTCGTTTCCAAATGTCGCCAATTGGCTAAAATACAGACTACACACACATCCACAGCCATTCCAACGATACATAAACACTTAACATGCATTTCACGCAATACATTCCCAGTTAAGGAGGCGCGATAATAATGAGCATAGCTCGCATTGCGTGGATTCCCCTTGACGAACAAGTAAGTGAATTACATGCACACACACATACATACATTCACATATACACACACACACACACACACACATACTCACACATACACACGCACATACACACACATACATACATGCACACACGCAGATACACACATAAACATATAAAAATACACACATACACTAGACAAACAACTATATAATTTCTTTGTTTATATTATCATCTACAGTTGAAGACAAATGGATCTGGCACACTTGCTGCGGAGGGCTACCTGTGATTGGCTACCATTAAAGGCTAATACACAGTGTTAACCCCTTCAGTACGATGACGGCCTTTTTATTTTGATTCGGGATAATGACTTGTGCCCTAATTATTCATTTCTGGCAACTAGTTAATGACCCAACAATGTCTTTATTAACCCTTTGAGTACCATCGACGTGTGATATCTTTTATTCTAGCTATATTTAGATGGCACTGTGCAGATTCGAAAGGTTCTGCGGTAGTTACAAGGGTTGGTTGAGATAGTTTGAAGGCTTATTATTGCTAGAGGTCCTTCCTAACGTGAATAAAATCGTCTAATAGTTGCCACAATATAAAGAAAAGGACGTCATCGGTACTGTAGGGGTTAAGGGGAGATTTCCACTTGAGGGATTTTTTTCTGGACCCCTTTCTCTCTCATGTTTAGCCCCATTGCTTTTTAGATTTTAAGACGCTCGCCCCCTTTAGTTTGGCGATTTTAAGAACTTTCGCCCCATTTCTGTCAATTTTATGAAATTTCGTGCCATTTAGGTGTCGATTTTTTCCTGGCGAGCGTAAGCGAGCCTGTAATTTGGGAGGAACCGGCCTTCGTCCGGGACATTTTTCTACCGAAAAATGTACAAATTTATCTTGAAAGGGGGTCTAGGGGGTGTAATTTTAAGCTGGATGGAATTCTAGGGAAGAAACTAAATACCTCCCCTTAACCCACACCATTACCAACAGTAATATCAATCAGGCTATTAACTTAAGCCTTAACCCCTTCACCACGATGACTTGGCTAATTCTGGCGAAAATTAGAAGATTTTTGCCGTTTAAGAAGGACCTATGTTATTCAGAGGCTTTATGGAGATCGTACTTACCCCTTTGACGCCTAGAGGTTGATTATATGCTAAAGAAAATCGTCTAATGGTAACCAGAATATGATGAACATTACGTTATGGTGGTGAAGGGGTTAATGACTTCACTGGCAAACCTAACTATCAATTGCCTTATCAATTCACACCATATGCAACATCCTAATCAATCCGGCTATTAATTTGAACCTTAATGACCTAATTATCAAGCTTTACTAACAATTTCTTTCCTAACTATCAAACGTAACTATCAATTTATATCCTAACTATCAGATCTAACTATCAATTTCTTTCCCAACTATTAATTTCTTTCATAATTATCAATCCTAACTAACAATATCTTGACTATCAAACCTAACTATCAATTTTTGTCCTGACTATCAAACCGAACTATCAATTTATTTCCTAACTACCAAACCAAACTATAATTTTCTGTCCTGACTATCAAACCTAACTATCAATTTCTTTCCTAACTACCAAACCAAACTCTCAATTTATTTCCTAACTATCAAACCAAACTATCAATTTATTTCCTAACTATCAAACCTATCAATTTCTTTCCTAACTATCAAACCTAACTAACAATTTCTTTCCTAATTATCAAACCTAAATATCAATTTTTGTCCTAACTATCAAACCTAACTATATTTGTTTGTCCTAACTATCAAACCTAACTAACAATTGATTTTCTAACTATCAAACCTAACTATCGTTTTCTTTAATAATTCACACCATTTCCAACAACACAATCAATCAGGCTATTACCTTGAACCTTAATGAGCCGTAACCCCGGTAGTAGTTAACGAGCTGACCACCTAATGCCCCCGTGACCCAGCAGCCTCCCCGTTACCCACTTCCGGTAATGTTCTGGGTGGGCCTAATGGGCGGCGGTAATTGGCCATAACCACTCCCAGGCAAACTGATTTAATGTTGGCACCCCTGGCAGACATCACGCGAAGATGCCATAATACACTTAAATTCTGACCTATCAACCATTTTCATTTGGGGCAGAGAAAATCTTGTTACTTTCAATGCTTCCAAAACCCAATTTCTCCATTTATCTACCCATAAAGAACTCTCACAGGACTATCCCTTACATTTCAACAATACACAAATCAATCTTTCATCTTCTCTCAGTATTCTATGAATCTCTTTCTCTCCTGATCTCTCTTAGAAAGACCATATAACCAACCTTGCTAAAATGGCTTCCCAGAAGCTGGGTGTGCTCAACCGCCTCCGGGGGTTCTTTACCCCAGCACAGCTTCTTGCTCTGTACAGGGGCACAGTGTGTCCATATATTGAATATTGTTCTCATGTGTGGGGAGGATCCTCTCACGCAGCACTTTTCGACAAAGTAGAAAAGAAAGCTTTTCGTCTCATTAACTCATGTCCACTCACTGACTCTTTGCAATATCTCTCTCTTCGCCGCAGTGTTGCATCTCTCTAGCTATTCTACCCTTATTACAATAATCAGTGTTCCTCAGAGCTCTCTCAGTTTATACCACAGAGTGCGTAGCACCCGTCTTGCAACACAATCCCATCCCTAGTCTGTACAACTCTCCAATCCAAGAGTGAAACGATATTCTCAAACCTTCTTCTATTCAACAGCTGAGCTCTGGAACTCTCTCTCTGAATCCATCTTCCCCTCATCCTATGACTTAAATTGCTTCAAACTCAGTGTGTCCAGGCATTTTGGCTCGAACGTTCCTTGATTTTGGCCCTGTCACTCTTTCAACTGGGGGAGGCACTCGTTACAGACAGTTCTGCCTGTTGACAGTATATTATGGCTATCATTAGACGATGTTATGCAGTTTAAGAAAGATCTGTTGAAATATATGGGTAAGTACTATCTCAAATAACCCTCTGACTTCTATACACCCTTCCTAATCTGAACCAAATCGTCTAATAATAACCGGAAATCAGACAAATAAATGCGTATTGGATCTTGACAGGGTTAATGTTCGCACCGGTGGCAGGCATATTCACCAAGTATGTCGGGGTTTCCATACGCGATTACTTTAAGGGGGGTCACCGTTTTTTGTTTGTTTTATCTTTCTCTCCTTTTCTCTCTTTCCCTGGCTTGTATCCTTTCGGCCCCATTCAGCCAACTGTGTTAAGACGTTTATCCCCATCCAGGTGTCGATTTCTTCCTGGCGAGCGATAGCGAGCCAACATTGTATGCAGAAATTCGGCTTCGCCGGAGACATTTTGCTATCGAAAAATGTACAAATTTAGCTTGCTGTCAAAACAAAAAATATATATGATGGCTCGCTACCGCTCGCCAGGAAAATATTGACACCTGGATGGGGGTAAACGTCTTAAAACAGTAGGCTGAATGGGGCCGAATGGGTACAAGCCAAAGAAAGAGGGAGAGAAAGAGTAAAAAAGCGAGGTGGGTCCCCTTAATGTTCGCACCGGTGGCAGGCATATTCACCAAGTATGTCGGGGTTTTCATACGCGATTACTTTAACTCGGTGCGTAACATGGATTAAGGGGAGATTTCCACCTGGAGGATTTTTTTCTGAACCTCTTTCTCCTTCATGTTTAGCCCCATTGCTTGTGAGATTTAAAGACGCTTGCCCCATTAGTTTGACGATTTTAAGAACCCTCCACCATTTCTGTCAATTTTAAGACCATTCGTGCCATTTAGGTGTCGATTTTTTCCTGGCGAGCGATAGCGAGCCTGTAATTTAAGGGGCGGGAAATTTTTCTACCGAAAAATGTACAAATTTATCTTGAAAGGGGGTCAAGGGAGAGTAATTTTAAGCTTGATGGAAGTCTAGGGAATCAACTAAAAACCTCCCCTTAAGGGGGTAGTGCTTGGTTTTTGCACTATATATTTATTTATTTATTTATTTTTTAGTTTCCTCGCTAGACCTCCATCAAGCTTAGAAAAACACCCCCTAGACCCCCCTTCTAGATACATTTTTACATTTTTCGGCCGGGATGGTTCCTTCTAAAATTAGAGGCTCGCTATCGCTCGCCAGGAAAAAAATCAAGACATAAAGGGCACGAAAGGTTTCAATATTGACAAACAAAAAATGAGGCGAAAGGTCTCAAAATCGCCAAACTAAAGGAACGAACGTCTTAAAACCTCAAAACTAATATGCTAAACATGAGGGAGAAGGGGGTCCAGAAAGAGCGAGTAGTACCCCCTTAACCTAATCTAACTTAATTTCACCTAAGACTGACTTAACAACCTAATCTAACCTAATAAAAGCTAATGGAATTTAATTTAACCTAATCTAGCCTAACTTAATGCTAATGCAATTTAATATAACCTAACATTCTGACCTAACAACCTATTCTTGCTTAACGGGAGATTTCCACTTGAGGGATTTTTTTCTGGACTCCTTTCTCTCTCATGTTTAGCCCCATTGTTTTTCTAATTTTAAGACGTTTGCCCCATTATTTTGGCGATTTTAAGAACTTTCACTCAATTTATGTCACTTTTAAGACCTTTCGTCCAATTTAGATGTCGATTTTTTTCCTGGCGAGCGATAGCGAGCCTGCAATTTAAGAGGAATCGGCCTTCGGCCGGGACATTTTCTACTGAAAAATGTACAAATTTATCTTGAAAGGGGGTCAAGGGAGTGTAATTTCAAGCTTGATGGAAGTCTAGGAAACACACTAAATACCTCCCCTTAACCCTTTCTGTACCGGCGACGTCGTTTTTATTTTATTCTAGCCATATTTAGATGATTTTATGCAGCTTAGGAAGGATCTGCGGTAGTTAAAAGGGTTGGTTGAGATAGTTTGAAGCCTTATTATTGCTAGAGGTCCTTCCTAAGCTGAATATAATCGTCGAATAGCTGCCAGAACATGATGAAGAGGACGTCACCGGTACTGCATGGGATAATGATGGGTTAGGTTACGTTGGGTCGGGTATCGGAAAGGTTAAGGGGAGATATCCACTTGAGGGATTTTTTTCTTGACTCCTTTCTCCCTCATGTTTAGCCTCATTGCTTTTGACATTTTAAGACGTTCGCCCCATTAGTTTGGCGATTTTAAGAACCCTCGCCCCATTTCTGTCAATTTTAAGACCATTCGTGCCATTTAGGTGTCGATTTTTCCTGGCGAGCGATAGCGAGGCTGTAGTTTAAGGGAAATCGGCCTTCGGCCGGGACATTTTTCTACCGAAAAATGTACAAATTTATCTTGAAAGGGGGTCTAGGGTGAGTAATTTTAAGTTTGATGGAAGTCTAGGGAATCAACTAAAAACCTCCCCTTAACCTAAGATAAGTCACCTTGATCGTCCTGGGACATGGAAGGAAAGACACGAATGCATCAACCCATCTAGACTTGGGGAATAGTTAGGTTACGTTGGGTCGGGTTATAGACAGGTTAGCCTATGATAAGTCACCTTGATCGTCCTGGGATATGGAAGGAAACACCCGAATGCATCAACCCAACCAGACTTGGGGAATGGTTAGGTTAGAATACGTCACCCTGATTTTGTTATTCTTCTACTGACCAAACCCCAAATCCCTCCCATGTATACCATCCCTAACTCTTCCATTCCCACTCCCTAATCCACCAATCCCTCCCATATATACCATCCCTAACTCTTCCATTCCCACTCCCTAATCCACCAATCCCTCCCATGTATACCATCCCTAACTCTTCCATTCCCACTCCCTAATCCACCAATCCCTTCCATGTATACCACCCCTAACTCTTCCATTCCCACTCCGTAATCCACCAATCCCTCCCATGTATACCATCCCTAACTCTTCCATTCCCACTCCTTAATCCACCAATCCCTCCCATGTATACCATCCCTAACTCTTCCATTCCCACTCCCTAATCCACCAATCCCTCCCATGTATACCATCCCTAACTCTTCCATTCCCACTCCCTAATCCACCAATCCCTCCCATGTATACCATCCCTAACTCTTCCATTACCATTCCCTAATCCACCAATCCCTCCCATGTATACCATCCCTAACTCTTCCATTCCCACTCCCTAATCCACCAATCCCTCCCATGTATACCATCCCTAACTCTTCCATTCCCACTCCCTAATCCACCAATCCCTCCCATGTATACCATCCCTAACTCTTCCATTACCACTCCCTAATCCACCAATCCCTCCCATGTATACCATCCATAACTCTTCCATTCCCACTCCCTAATTCACCAATCCCTCCCATGTATACCATCCCTAACTCTTTCATTCCCACTCCCTAATTCACCAATCCCTCCCATGTATACCATCCCTAACTCTTCCATTCCCACTCCCTAATCCACCAATACCTTCCATGTATACCATCCCTAACTCTTCCATTCCCACTCCCTAATCCACCAATCCCTCCCATGTATACCACCCCTAGCTCTTCCATTCCTACTCCCTAAGCCACCAATCCCTCCCATGTATACCACCCCTAACTCTTCCATTCCCACTCCCTAATCCACCAATCCCTCCCATGTATAGCATCCCTAACTCTTCCATTCCCACTCCCTAATCCATCAATCCCTCCCATGTGTACCACCCCTAACTCTTCCATTCCCACTCCCTAATCCACCAATCCCTCCCATGTATACCACCCCTAACTCTTCCATTCCCACTCCCTAATCCACCAATCCCCCCCATGTATACCATCCCTAACTCTTCCATTCCCACCCCCTAATCCACCAATCCCTCCCATGTATACCATCCCTAACTCTTCCATTCCCACTCCCTAATCCACCAATCCCTCCCATGTATACCATCCCTAACTCTTCCATTCCCACTCCCTAATCCACTAATCCATCAATTATAGTGATTTTTCTAGCTTTTCTTTAGCCATTCTGTCCTGTCCTGATCGTCCTGGGATATAAAAGGAAGCGCCCGAATGCATCAACCCTTCCAGACTTGGGTAATGTGCCACCGGGAGACCCAATTTGTTGTGGCACTCTCATTGGGGTTGGTTTATTTGCCCATCGAGAGTTTGGGATTTGGAGTTCTTAAGGGGGGTGAATTTTCTGGACCCCTTTCTCCCTCATGTTTAGCTTCATTAGCTTTTAAGACGTTCGCCCCATTGGTTTGGCGATTTTCATATCTTTCACCCCATTGCTTTATCAATATTAAGACCTTTCGTGACATTTAGGTGTCGATCTTTTCCTGGCGAGCGATAGCGAACCTGTAATTAAGGAGGAACCTGCCAAAGAATGAGAGGCTACATACAATAATAATATGTGTATTAATATATAATTATGAAAACTAATACCGGTATATATCTTTTTGATAATTATAGGGAATATGCTCGCAGCCTTATTATACATAATTTATTAGGGACAATGTCTATCTATCTATCTTTCTATATGCTCAGGCCCAATCCCCATTTTGGGGGTAGCTGACTCAAGACAGAGCAAGAACAGGGAAAACACAAAAACAACATAAAACAACGAATAAACACAGATGAAAAGCACAAACTCACACACATCCAGGTCACTCAGGAGAAGACCCAGAGACCAGGGTCACCAAGGTCGCTCTAGCACTCCCCCGGCCCCCGACCACCCGGAGAGGTTCCGATCTCGGCAGGCAGACATGCAGCGGAGCCAAAGCCACAAGCCCTTCCACCACACTTCCAGGCGCACCCTTCATATTAATCGTCTCCCCGGGCCAGGCGCCTGATGGACTATTATCTAGTCCAACTTGCGCCCGAGGGACAATGTAGGTCTATGGAATCCTTATACTGTACTCACGTATAATCCACTGTGGGAGAATAATTTTCATCACATTAATAAAACCCGATAGAAAAAACGCCCATTATAATCAATCTCAGAGCTCTTTCGGACATCCTCACTGTTTACAAATGCCTTCTTTATGCAGTATAAAATCGATATTTACCCCCTGCTGGCAACATAGATGACGATTTCAATAATTCATGGGGGGGGGGGGGGCTCAACCCATCGTGTATCCCACATTGGAATCATAACTAACACCATGAAAACACTAATTTCTCAAAATCTGGAGGAAAAAACATGAAAAATAAGGGTGCGAGCCTAGTCCCTATAATTACCATATTTTGTTTACACTCCATTAAATAACGCAACCAGAGGCGTTATTACTGAACGCAGGACAATCACTGTTTGCGTGTATATAATTCCAGCGCGCGGGGAGGGGGGGGGTTGTATTAATTTGCTAACTCTACTGTAGTTAGTTGGAAAGTTGGGATCCGGTTTTATTGGTAACGAATAACCAGGAGGCTTTTAGTGCAGCCGTGGGCACATTTTCAACCCAGTACATTATATCTCGCATTAACCCCTTCAGCACCATGACGCTTTTGTACCTTTGATTTTGGCTAAAATTAAATTATTTTATGCAGTTTAACCCTTTCAGACTCATATGACGCAGAGGTTGCCAGATTAGCAATAATCACATAATAATCACATAATTAAGCATCTGGAGAATAATAAATTAATCAGTGATAGGCAATATGGTTTTAGACGATGTCGATCAACTGCAGACATTCTTTGCCTTCTTACGCATCAAATCAACCAAGCTACAGACCAACATGGTGAAACACATACAATAGCACTGGATATATTAAAGGCATTTGATAGAGTCTGGCATCAATCCTTATTGTCGAAGATGTCACACTACGGCCTTGCATCATTAGTTCCACTAATTTCTTCTTATCTTCATAACAGAAAAATACGTGTAATGGTAGATGGCCTTTATTCTCAATTTCACTCAATAAATGCTGGTGTTCCCCAGGGATCAGTTTTGGCCCCAACTCTGTTCCTCATTCATATCAATGATTTCATATCTACCACTCATAATCCAATACATTCCTACGCAGATGACTCAACACTCCACAGTTCCTTCACATTTACCAATTCTTTCACCCAACCCGATCTTATAAATTCAAAAATAAACACTGCAATTTCTCTGAACCAGGACCTTTCTAGAATTAATGAATGGGGACAAGAGAATCTAGTTTCCTTTAATGCACAGAAAACCAAGTACATTCAATTTTCTAACAGACAGAATCTCACTGACTCCCATATATTTTTAATGATGTAAATATTCCCACTTCCCCTAGTATTGACATTCTCGGTGTAACATTAACTACTAACTTGAGCTGGACACATTATGTTAGAAGCATTGCTAAGAATGCCTCTAAAAAACTGGGACTCCTGTACAGAGTTCGAGAATTCTTCACTGACGAGCAGTTGGCCGTAATATATAAAAGTCATGTGCGCTCTCAGATGGATTACTGTTCACCTCTGTGGGGTGGAAGTGGAGTGGTTGCATTGAGGCAGTTGGACAAAATTCAAAATAAAGCTATTAGATTAATCAATAACCCTGCAATCACACAGGACCTTCCTACATTAGCCATACGAAGAAACATTGCATCCCTTGCATTATTCTACAGATATTTTCACAGCAATTGTTCCGAGGAACTTGCTTCAATTGTGCCGCCTCTCCACATCTTTCCCCGTAGAACTAGGGCAGCTGAGAGCGCCCATGAATTTACACTTTCTCCTCCACAATGCAGAACTTCTGCTTATCAGAATTAATTTATCCCCAGAGCTACTACTCTTTGGAATTCACTTCCCTCGAATTGCTTTCCACAAACTTACAATCAACAAATGTTTAAATCCAGTTGTTACAAACATTTTATGAATGGAGGATGCCTTTAGGCACATGGACCTTTTTGTTTTATCTGTGTTTTTCCTTCCTCCGTTCATTGTCTCTTAAAAAAAAAAAAAAAAAAAAAAAAAAAATAAGAAATAGAGTTCTCTCACTCTTATAATTACCTCTCCAAAATTAGTTTTCTGCCCACAGCTAACTCAAAGACAACTGCAGAGGTTGAAGTAACTAAACTAAAGGTTTCTAAATACCCCTGATGGTAACAAAGGCTTTAAAGTATCCCCAATAGGCTCAACACAGCTAACTCAAAGACAACTGCAGAGGTTGAAGTAACTAAACTAAAGGTTTCTAAATACCCCTGATGGTAACAAAGGCTTTAAAGTATCCCCAATAGGCTCAACACAGCTAACTCAAAGACAACTGCAGAGGTTGAAGTAACTAAACTAAAAGTTTCTAAATACCCCTGATGGTAACAAAGGCTTTAAAGTATCCCTAATAGGCTTAAAATTGCGTCATATGTCGGAAGGGGTGAAGAAGGACCTATGTTACTAAAAGGGTTTATTGAGATCGTATTTACCCACTTGAGTCGCACAGGTAGATTATCAACTAAGGACAATCGTCTAATGGTCACCAGAATACGAGGAAAATTACGTAATGGTGGTGATGGGGTTAAGGGGACAAGGGCCGATTTTCTAGACCCCCTTCTCCCTCATGTTTAGTCCAATTTGTTCCGAGATTATAAGATGTTCGCCCTATTAGTTTGGTGATTCTAAGACCTTTTACCCCATTTCTTTGTCAATATTAGGACTTTCGTTTCATTCTATAGCTGTCGATTTTTTTCCTGGCGAGCGATAGCGAGCCTAAAAAAACACCCCCTAGGGTCTTTTTTGTTAAGCTTGATGGAGGACTAGCGAGGAAACTAATAACAAAATGTATATATATATATATATATATATATATATATATAGGCTATATAAACCAACCAAAATATAAACCCTATCCCCTTATACCCTTGAGCATTATTGAGGTAGTTTTGAACCCTTTTGATTCCCAGAGCATACAAGTGTCTAAGGGTGACCAGAATAGTGTTTTACCCCTTTGATGCCTAGAGATCCTTCCTAATCTGCATAAAATTGTCGAAGGATAGCCAGAGTAGAGTGTAAAAAATGCTACCTCGAATACTGAAAGCGTTAACCCTTTCTATACCGGCGAGGTCTCTTAAATATTATTTTGGCTACTGTTAGACGATTTTATTCAGATTAAAAAGGGCTTCGAACACTCACTTAACCCTTTGAGTACCAGCGACGTGTGATATATTGTATTCTAGCTATATTTAGACGATATTTTGCAGCTTAGGAAGAATCTGTGGTAGTTAAAAAGGTTGGTTGGGATTGTTTGAAGCCATTTTATTGCTAGAGGTCCTTCCTAGGCTGAATACAATCGTCTAGTAGTTACCAGAATATGATAAAAGGGACGTCCCTGGTAATGTATGGGTTAACCATTTTTACTACCACCGATCCTTCTTAAACTGCACACAATCGTCTTAATATAGCTAGAATGAAACTACAAAGACGTCACCGGTACAGAAGGGGTTAACTGAATTGAGTATTGAATATCCGGTAGTTTGAGAGTTAACCCCTTCTGTACCGGCAACGTCTATTTTATTTTATTATAGCTATATTCAGGGGGAGATAGTCGCTTTTTCTGGACACCCTTCTCCCTCATGTTTAGCATATTAGTTTTGAGGTTTTAAGACGTTCGTTCCATTACTTTAGCGATTTTGAGACCTTTCGCCTATTTTGTTTTCAATATTAAGACCTTTCGTGCCCTTTAGGTGTCGATTTTATTTCCTGGCGAGCGACATTTTTCTACCAAAAAAAATTAGAAATTAATCTTGAAAGCGGGTCTAAGGGGGGGGGGGGGGGGTTCTTAACTTGATGAAGGTCTAGCAAGGAAATTCAAAAATATATTAATAAATAAATATATGGACCCCAAACCAAGCACTACCCCCTTAAGGCTATTGGGGTGAGGGTTGGTCCGGTCCAGAATGAGGTTTGTCATCCTCTATCCAACCTTAGCCGTTTCTGTTTTGTCTCTTTTCCTGTACTACTCTTCCTAATTCGGGGGCGGCAGGCTAGAAATCATACTCCCCTTGTAAAATTCACCTACTAGACGAGACAGAGAAAGGGGCGAGGGAACTCGAAAGTGGTCCCGGACCTTAAGAATTGAAACTTTAAATATTATTTTTGTTCGGCCTCTGTCTTGAGTCGGCCACCCCTAGCCATGTTGTATGTGCCTGAGTATATACATACATACATACATACATACATACATAGCTATATGTAGACGATTTTGTGCAGTTTAAGAAGGATCTGTGGTAGTGAAAATAGTTAAATGAGATAGTTCTAAACCTATTAATTTGCTGGAGGCCATTTTTAAACTGAATACAATCGTTTAATAGTAGACAGAAACATTATGAATTGCGGTCCTGGTACAGAAGGGGTTAACAGGAGAGTTCCGTGCTTTCCTACCAAGTGATGTTGTTCCGTTGGTCGTTTGAGGCACTCGTAAAATTGGATGAGGAGAGATGCGCTCCTATATTGCCAAGGCTTACCCCACCAGTCCACAGTCTTGCCTATCCGGTAAACTGCCTATCCGATAACCTGTGCCTATCCGATAACCTGTGTCTATCCTATAACCTGTGTCTATCCAATAACCTGTGCCTATCCTATAACCTGTGCCTATCCGATAACCTGTGCCTATCCGATAACCTGTGCCTATCCTATAACCTGTGCCTGTCCGATAACCTGTGCCTGTCCTATAACCTGTGCCTATCCTATAACCTGTGCCTATCCTATAACCTGTGCCTGTCCGATAACTTGTGTCTATCCTATAACCTGTGCCTATCCTATAACCTGTGCCTATCCTATAACCTGTGCCTATCCGATAACCTGTGCCTATCCTATAACCTGTGCCTATCCGATAACCTGTGCTTGTCCGATAACCTGTGCCTGTCCGATAACCTGTGCCTATCCGATAACCTGTGCCTGTCCGATAACCTGTGCCTATCCTATAACCTGTGCCTATCCTATAACCTGTGCCTATCCTATAACCTGTGCCTGTCCGATAACCTGTGCCTATCCTATAGCCTGTGCCTATCCTATAACCTGTGCCTGTCCTATAACCTGTGCCTGTCCAATAACCTGTGCCTGTCCGATAACCTGTGCCTATCCGATAACCTGTGCCTATCCTATAACCTGTGCCTATCCGATAACCTGTGCCTATCCTATAACCTGTGCCTATCCGATAACCTGTGCCTATCCTATAACCTGTGCCTGTCCGATAACCTGTGCCTATCCGATAACCTGTGCCTGTCTTATAACCTGTGCTTATCCTATAACCTGTGCCTATCCTATAACCTGTGCCTGTCCGATAACCTGTGCCTATCCGATAACCTGTGCCTGTCCGATAACCTGTGCCTATCCTATAACCTGTGCCTGTCCGATAACCTGTGCCTATCCTATAACCTGTGCCTGTCCAATAACCTGTGCCTGTCCTATAACCTGTGCCTGTCCGATAACCTGTGCCTATCCTATAACCTGTGCCTATCCTATAACCTGTGCCTATCCTATAACCTGTGCCTATCCGATAACCTGTGCCTATCCTATAACCTGTGCCTGTCCTATAACCTGTGCCTATCCTATAACCTGTGCCTATCAGATTACCTGTGCCTATCCGATAACCTGTACCTATCCTATAATCTGTGCCTATCCTATAACCTGTGCCTATCCTATAACCTGTGCCTGTCCTATAACCTGTGCCTGTCCGATAACCTGTGCCTATCCTATAACCTGTGCCTGTCCTATAACCTGTGCCTATCCTATAACCTGTGCCTATCCGATAACCTGTGCCTGTCCTATAACCTGTGCCTGTCCTATAACCTGTGCCTGTCCGATAACCTGTGCCTGTCCGATAACCTGTGCCTATCCGATAACCTGTGCCTATCCTATAACCTGTGCCTATCCGATAACCTGTGTCTATCCTATAACCTGTGCCTATCCGATAACCTGTGCCTGTCCGATAACCTGTGCCTGTCCGATAACCTGTGCCTGTCCGATAACCTGTGCCTCTCCTATAACCTGTGCCTGTCCTATAACCTGTGCCTGTCCGATAACCTGTGCCTATCCGATAACCTGTGCCTATCCTATAACCTGTGCCTATCCAATAACCTGTGCCTATCCTATAACCTGTGCCTGTCCGATAACCTGTGCCTATCCGATAACCTGTGCCTGTCCGATAGGCACCTGTGCTTGTCCGATAACCTGTGCCTGTCCTATAACCTGTGCCTGTCCGATAACCTGTGCCTATCCTATAACCTGTGCATATCCGATAACCTGTGCCTGTCCTATAACCTGTGCCTGTCCGATAACCTGTGCCTGTCCTATAACCTGTGCCTATCCTATAACCTGTGCCTATCCGATAACCTGTGCCTATCTGATAACCTGTGCCTATCCTATAACCTGTGCCTGTTCTATAACCTGTGCCTATCGTATAATCTGTGCCTATCCTATAACCTGTGCCTATCCGATAACCTGTGCCTATCCGATAACCTGTGCCTATCCGATAACCTGTGCCTATCCTATAACCTGTGCCTATCCTATAACCTGTGCTTGTCCTATAACCTGTGCCTATCCTATAACCTGTGCCTATTCGATAACCTGTGCCTATCTGATAACCTGTGCCTATCCGATAACCTGTGCCTATCCTATAACCTGTGCCTATCCTATAACCTGTGCCTATTCGATAACCTGTGCCTATCCGATAACCTGTGCCTATCCGATAACCTGTGCCTATCCGATAACCTGTGCCTATCCTATAACCTGTGCCTATCCGATAACCTGTGCCTGTCCTATAACCTGTGCCTGTCCTATAACCTGTGCCTGTCCGATAACCTGTGCCTGTCCGATAACCTGTGCCTATCCGATAACCTGTGCCTATCCTATAACCTTTGCCTATATGATAACCTGTGCCTATCCTATAACCTGTACCTGTCCGATAACCTGTGCCTGTCCGATAACCTGTGCCTATGCTATAACCTGTGCCTGTCCGATAACCTGTGCCTATCCGATAACCTGTGCCTATTTGATAACCTGTGCCTATCCGATAACCTGTGCCTGTCCGATAACCTGTGCCTATCCTATAACCTGTGCCTGTCCGATAACCTGTGCCTATCCGATAACCTGTGCCTATTCGATAACATGTGCCTATTCGATAACCTGTGCCTGTCCGATAATCTGTGCCTGTCCTATAACCTGTGCCTGTCCGATAACCTGTGCCTATCCTATAACCTGTGCCTGTCCGATAACCTGTGCCTGTCCTATAACCTGTGCCTGTCCGATAACCTGTGCCTATCCGATAACCTGTGCCTATCCGATAACCTGTGCCTATCCTATAACCTGTGCCTGTCCGATAACCTGTGCCTGTCCGATAACCTGTGCCTATCCTATAACCTGTGCCTATCCGATAACCTGTGCCTTTCCTATAACCTGTGCCTGTCCGATAACCTGTGCCTATCCTATAACCTGTGCCTGTTCGATAACCTGTGCATATCCGATAACCTGTGCCTGTCCTATAACCTGTGCCTATCCTATAACCTGTGCCTATCCTATAACCTGTGCCTGTCCGATAATCTGTGCCTATCCGATAACCTGTGCCTATCCGATAACCTGTGCCTATCCTATAACCTGTGCCTATCCGATAACCTGTGCCCATCCAATAACCTGTGCCTATCCAATAACCTGTGCCTATCCGATAACCTGTGCCTATCCAATAACCTGTGCCTATCCGATAACCTGTGCCTATCCTATAACCTGTGCCTATCCTATAACTTGTGCCTATCCGATAACCTGTGCCTATCCTATAACCTGTGCCTGTCCTATAACCTGTGCCTATCCGATGACCTGTGCCTATCCGATAACCTGTGCCTATCCTATAACCTGTGCCTATCCTATAACCTGTGCCTATCCTATAACCTGTGCCTATCCTATAACCTGTGCCTGTCCTATAACCTGTGCCTGTCCGATAACCTGTGCCTATCCTATAACCTGTGCCTGTCCGATAACCTGTGCCTGTCCGATACCTGTGCCTGTCCGATAACCTGTGCCTATCCTATAACCTGTGCCTGTCCGATAACCTATGCCTGTCCGATAACCTGTGCCTGTCCGATAACCTGTGCCTATCCGATAACCTGTGCCTATCCTATAACCTGTGCCTGTCCGATAACCTGTGCCTGTCCGATAACCTGTGCCTGTCCTATAACCTGTGCCTGTCCGATAACCTGTGCCTATCCGATAACCTGTGCCTATCCTATAACCTGTGCCTATGCGATAACCTGTGCCTATCCTATAACCTGTGCCTATCCGATAATCTGTGCCTGTCCGATAACCTGTGCCTGTCCGATAACCTATGCCTGTCCGATAACCTGTGCCTGTCCTATAACCTGTGCCTGTCCTATAACCTGTGCCTGTCCGATAACCTGTGCCTGTCCGATAAACCTGTGCCTGTCCGATAACCTGTGCCTATCCTATAACCTGTGCCTATCCGATAACCTGTGCCTATCATATAACCTGTGCCTGTCCGATAACCTGTGCCTGTCCGATAACCTGTGCCTGTCCGATAACCTGTGCCTATCAGATAACCTGTGCCTGTCCGATAACCTGTGCCTGTCCTATAACCTGTGCCTGTCCTATAACCTGTACCTATCCTATAACCTGTGCCTATCCAATAACCTGTGCCTGTCCTATAACCTGTGCCTGTCCGATAACCTGTGCCTGTCCTATAACCTGTGCCTATCCGATAACCTGTGCCTGTCCTATAACCTGTGCCTATCCTATAACCTGTGCCTGTCCTATAACCTGTGCCTATCCTATAACCTGTGCCTGTCCGATAACCTGTGCCTGTCCGATAACCTGTGCCTATCCTATAACCTGTGCCTGTCCTATAACCTGTGCCTATCCAATAACCTGTGCCTATCCGATAACCTGTGCCTATCCGATAACCTGTGCCTATCCTATAAGCTGTGCCTGTCCTATAACCTGTGCCTATCCTATAACCTGTGCCTATTCGATAACCTGTGCCTATCCGATAACCTGTGCCTATCCGATAACCTGTGCCTATCCGATAACCTGTGCCTATTCGATAACCTGTGCCTATCCGATAACCTGTGCCTATCCGATAACCTGTGCCTATCCGATAACCTGTGCCTATCCGATAACCTGTGCCTATCCGATAACCTGGGCCTATCCGATAACCTGGGCCTATCCGATAACCTGTGCCTATCTTATAACCTGTGCCTATCCTATAACCTGTGCCTATCCGATAACCTGTGCCTGTCCGATAACCTGTGCCTATCCTATGACCTGTGCCTGTCCGATAACCTGTGTCTGTCCGATAACCTGTGCCTATCCGATAACCTGTGCCTATCCTATAACCTGTGCCTATCTGATAACCTGTGCCTATCCTATAACCTGTGCCTGTCTGATAACCTGTGCCTGTCCGATAACCTGTGCCTGTCCGATAACCTGTGCCTATTCGATAACCTGTGCCTATTCGATAACCTGTGCCTGTCCGATAACCTGTGCCTGTCCTATAACCTGTGCCTAGCCTATAACCTGTGCCTGTCCGATAACCTGTGCCTGTCCGATAACCTGTGCCTGTCCGATAACCTGTGCCTATCTGATAACCTGTGCCTATCCTATAACCTGTGCCTGTCCGATAACCTGTGCCTGTCCGATAACCTGTGCCTATCCTATAACCTGTGCCTATCCGATAACCTGTGCCTATCCGATAACCTGTGCCTGTCCGATAACCTGTGCCTGTCCGATAACCTGTGCCTATCCTATAACCTGTGCCTATCCTATAACCTGTGCCTATCCTATAACCTGTGCCTGTCCGATAACCTGTGCTTATCCTATAACCTGTGCCTATCCTATAACCTGTGCCTATCCGATAACCTGTGCCTGTCCGATAACCTGTGCCTATCCTATAACCTGTGCCTGTTCGATAACCTGTGCCTATCCGATAACCTGTGCCTATCCGATAACCTGTGCCTATCCGATAACCTGTGCCTATCCTATAACCTGTGCCTATCCTATAACCTGTGCCTGTCCGATAACCTGTGCCTATCCTATAACCTGTGCCTGTCCGGTAACCTGTGCCTATCCGATAACCTGTGCCTATCCTATAACCTGTGCCTATCCGATAACCAGTGCCTGTCCGATAACCTGTGCCTATCCGGTAAACTGCCTATCTTATAACCTGTGCCTATCCGATAACCTGTGCCTATCCGATAACCTGTGCCTATTTTATAACCTGTGCCTATCCGATAACCTGTGCCTATCCGATAACCTGTGCCTATCCGATAACCTGTGTCTATCCTATAACCTGTGCCTATCCGATAACCTGTGCCTATCCTATAACCTGTGCCTATCCGATGACCTGTGCCTATCCGATAACCTGTGCCTATCCTATAACCTGTGCCTATCCTATAACCTGTGCCTATCCTATAACCTGTGCCTATCCTATAACCTGTGCCTGTCCTATAACCTGTGCCTGTCCGATAACCTGTGCCTATCCTATAACCTGTGCCTGTCCGATAACCTGTGCCTGTCCGATACCTGTGCCTGTCCGATAACCTGTGCCTATCCTATAACCTGTGCCTGTCCGATAACCTATGCCTGTCCGATAACCTGTGCCTGTCCGATAACCTGTGCCTATCCGATAACCTGTGCCTATCCTATAACCTGTGCCTGTCCGATAACCTGTGCCTGTCCGATAACCTGTGCCTGTCCTATAACCTGTGCCTGTCCTATAACCTGTGCCTGTCCGATAACCTGTGCCTATCCGATAACCTGTGCCTATCCTATAACCTGTGCCTATGCGATAACCTGTGCCTATCCTATAACCTGTGCCTATCCGATAACCTGTGCCTGTCCGATAACCTGTGCCTGTCCGATAACCTATGCCTGTCCGATAACCTGTGCCTGTCCTATAACCTGTGCCTGTCCTATAACCTGTGCCTGTCCGATAACCTGTGCCTGTCCGATAACCTGTGCCTGTCCGATAACCTGTGCCTATCCTATAACCTGTGCCTATCCGATAACCTGTGCCTATCATATAACCTGTGCCTGTCCGATAACCTGTGCCTGTCCGATAACCTGTGCCTGTCCGATAACCTGTGCCTATCAGATAACCTGTGCCTGTCCGATAACCTGTGCCTGTCCTATAACCTGTGCCTGTCCTATAACCTGTACCTATCCTATAACCTGTGCCTATCCAATAACCTGTGCCTGTCCTATAACCTGTGCCTGTCCGATAACCTGTGCCTGTCCTATAACCTGTGCCTATCCTATAACCTGTGCCTATCCGATAACCTGTGCCTGTCCTATAACCTGTGCCTATCCTATAACCTGTGCCTGTCCTATAACCTGTGCCTATCCTATAACCTGTGCCTGTCCGATAACCTGTGCCTGTCCGATAACCTGTGCCTATCCTATAACCTGTGCCTGTCCTATAACCTGTGCCTATCCAATAACCTGTGCCTATCCGATAACCTGTGCGTATCCGATAACCTGTGCCTATCCTATAAGCTGTGCCTGTCCTATAACCTGTGCCTATCCTATAACCTGTGCCTATTCGATAACCTGTGCCTATCCGATAACCTGTGCCTATCCGATAACCTGTGCCTATCCGATAACCTGTGCCTATTCGATAACCTGTGCCTATCCGATAACCTGTGCCTATCCGATAACCTGTGCCTATCCGATAACCTGTGCCTATCCGATAACCTGTGCCTATCCGATAACCTGGGCCTATCCGATAACCTGGGCCTATCCGATAACCTGGGCCTATCCGATAACCTGTGCCTATCTTATAACCTGTGCCTATCCTATAACCTGTGCCTATCCGATAACCTGTGCCTGTCCGATAACCTGTGCCTATCCTATGACCTGTGCCTGTCCGATAACCTGTGTCTGTCCGATAACCTGTGCCTATCCGATAACCTGTGCCTATCCTATAACCTGTGCCTATCTGATAACCTGTGCCTATCCTATAACCTGTGCCTGTCTGATAACCTGTGCCTGTCCGATAACCTGTGCCTGTCCGATAACATGTGCCTATTCGATAACCTGTGCCTATTCGATAACCTGTGCCTGTCCGATAACCTGTGCCTGTCCTATAACCTGTGCCTAGCCTATAACCTGTGCCTGTCCGATAACCTGTGCCTGTCCTATAACCTGTGCCTGTCCGATAACCTGTGCCTATCTGATAACCTGTGCCTATCCTATAACCTGTGCCTGTCCGATAACCTGTGCCTGTCCGATAACCTGTGCCTATCCTATAACCTGTGCCTATCCGATAACCTGTGCCTATCCGATAACCTGTGCCTGTCCGATAACCTGTGCCTGTCCGATAACCTGTGCCTATCCTATAACCTGTGCCTATCCTATAACCTGTGCCTATCCTATAACCTGTGCCTGTCCGATAACCTGTGCCTATCCTATAACCTGTGCCTATCCTATAACCTGTGCCTGTCCGATAACCTGTGCCTGTCCGATAACCTGTGCCTATCCTATAACCTGTGCCTGTTCGATAACCTGTGCCTATCCGATAACCTGTGCCTATCCGATAACCTGTGCCTATCCGATAACCTGTGCCTATCCTATAACCTGTGCCTATCCTATAACCTGTGCCTGTCCGATAACCTGTGCCTATCCTATAACCTGTGCCTGTCCGGTAACCTGTGCCTATCCGATAACCTGTGCCTATCCTATAACCTGTGCCTATCCGATAACCAGTGCCTGTCCGATAACCTGTGCCTATCCGGTAAACTGCCTATCTTATAACCTGTGCCTATCCGATAACCTGTGCCTATCCGATAACCTGTGCCTATTTTATAACCTGTGCCTATCCGATAACCTGTGCCTATCCGATAACCTGTGCCTATCCGATAACCTGTGTCTATCCTATAACCTGTGCCTATCCGATAACCTGTGCCTATCCGATAACCTGTGCCTATCCGATAACCTGTGCCTATCCGATAACCTGTGCCTATCCGATAACCTGGGCCTATCCAATAACCTGTGCCTATCCGATAACCTTTGCCTATCCGATAACCTTTGCCTATCCGATAACCTGTGCCTATCCGATAACCTGTGCCTATCCGATAACCTGTGCCTATCCGATAACCTGGGCCTATCCGATAACCTGTGCCTATCCGATAACCTGGGTGTATCCGATAACCTGGGCCTATCCGATAACGTGGGTGTATCCGATAACCTGGGCCTATCCGATAACCTGGGCCTGTCCTATAACCTGTGCCTGTCCTATAACCTGTGCCTGTCCGATAACCTGTGCCTATCCGATAACCTGTGCCTATCCTATAACCTGTGCCTATGCGATAACCTGTGCCTATCCTATAACCTGTGCCTATCCGATAACCTGTGCCTGTCCGATAACCTGTGCCTGTCCGATAACCTATGCCTGTCCGATAACCTGTGCCTGTCCTATAACCTGTGCCTGTCCTATAACCTGTGCCTGTCCGATAACCTGTGCCTGTCCGATAACCTGTGCCTGTCCGATAACCTGTGCCTATCCTATAACCTGTGCCTATCCGATAACCTGTGCCTATCATATAACCTGTGCCTGTCCGATAACCTGTGCCTGTCCGATAACCTGTGCCTGTCCGATAACCTGTGCCTATCAGATAACCTGTGCCTGTCCGATAACCTGTGCCTGTCCTATAACCTGTGCCTGTCCTATAACCTGTACCTATCCTATAACCTGTGCCTATCCAATAACCTGTGCCTGTCCTATAACCTGTGCCTGTCCGATAACCTGTGCCTGTCCTATAACCTGTGCCTATCCTATAACCTGTGCCTATCCGATAACCTGTGCCTGTCCTATAACCTGTGCCTATCCTATAACCTGTGCCTGTCCTATAACCTGTGCCTATCCTATAACCTGTGCCTGTCCGATAACCTGTGCCTGTCCGATAACCTGTGCCTATCCTATAACCTGTGCCTGTCCTATAACCTGTGCCTATCCAATAACCTGTGCCTATCCGATAACCTGTGCCTATCCGATAACCTGTGCCTATCCTATAAGCTGTGCCTGTCCTATAACCTGTGCCTATCCTATAACCTGTGCCTATTCGATAACCTGTGCCTATCCGATAACCTGTGCCTATCCGATAACCTGTGCCTATCCGATAACCTGTGCCTATTCGATAACCTGTGCCTATCCGATAACCTGTGCCTATCCGATAACCTGTGCCTATCCGATAACCTGTGCCTATCCGATAACCTGTGCCTATCCGATAACCTGGGCCTATCCGATAACCTGGGCCTATCCGATAACCTGTGCCTATCTTATAACCTGTGCCTATCCTATAACCTGTGCCTATCCGATAACCTGTGCCTGTCCGATAACCTGTGCCTATCCTATGACCTGTGCCTGTCCGATAACCTGTGTCTGTCCGATAACCTGTGCCTATCCGATAACCTGTGCCTATCCTATAACCTGTGCCTATCTGATAACCTGTGCCTATCCTATAACCTGTGCCTGTCTGATAACCTGTGCCTGTCCGATAACCTGTGCCTGTCCGATAACCTGTGCCTATTCGATAACCTGTGCCTATCCTATAACCTGTGCCTATCCTATAACCTGTGCCTATTCGATAACCTGTGCCTATCCGATAACCTGTGCCTATCCGATAACCTGTGCCTATCCGATAACCTGTGCCTATCCTATAACCTGTGCCTATCCGATAACCTGTGCCTGTCCTATAACCTGTGCCTGTCCTATAACCTGTGCCTGTCCGATAACCTGTGCCTGTCCGATAACCTGTGCCTGTCCGATAACCTGTGCCTATCCTATAACCTTTGCCTATATGATAACCTGTGCCTATCCTATAACCTGTACCTGTCCGATAACCTGTGCCTGTCCGATAACCTGTGCCTATGCTATAACCTGTGCCTGTCCGATAACCTGTGCCTATCCGATAACCTGTGCCTATCTGATAACCTGTGCCTATCCGATAACCTGTGCCTGTCCGATAACCTGTGCCTATCCTATAACCTGTGCCTGTCCTATAACCTGTGCCTGTCCGATAACCTGTGCCTATCCGATAACCTGTGCCTATTCGATAACCTGTGCCTGTCCGATAATCTGTGCCTGTCCTATAACCTGTGCCTGTCCGATAACCTGTGCCTATCCTATAACCTGTGCCTGTCCGATAACCTGTGCCTGTCCTATAACCTGTGCCTGTCCGATAACCTGTGCCTATCCGATAACCTGTGCCTATCCGATAACCTGTGCCTATCCTATAACCTGTGCCTGTCCGATAACCTGTGCCTGTCCGATAACCTGTGCCTATCCTATAACCTGTGCCTATCCGATAACCTGTGCCTTTCCTATAACCTGTGCCTGTCCGATAACCTGTGCCTATCCTATAACCTGTGCCTGTCCGATAACGTGTGCATATCCGATAACCTGTGCCTGTCCTATAACCTGTGCCTATCCTATAACCTGTGCCTATCCTATAACCTGTGCCTGTCCGATAACCTGTGCCTATCCGATAACCTGTGCCTATCCGATAACCTGTGCCTATCCTATAACCTGTGCCTATCCGATAACCTGTGCCCATCCAATAACCTGTGCCTATCCAATAACCTGTGCCTATCCGATAACCTGTGCCTATCCAATAACCTGTGCCTATCCGATAACCTGTGCCTATCCTATAACCTGTGCCTATCCTATAACTTGTGCCTATCCGATAACCTGTGCCTATCCTATAACCTGTGCCTGTCCTATAACCTGTGCCTATCCGATGACCTGTGCCTATCCGATAACCTGTGCCTATCCTATAACCTGTGCCTATCCTATAACCTGTGCCTATCCTATAACCTGTGCCTATCCTATAACCTGTGCCTGTCCTATAACCTGTGCCTGTCCGATAACCTGTGCCTATCCTATAACCTGTGCCTGTCCGATAACCTGTGCCTGTCCGATACCTGTGCCTGTCCGATAACCTGTGCCTATCCTATAACCTGTGCCTGTCCGATAACCTATGCCTGTCCGATAACCTGTGCCTGTCCGATAACCTGTGCCTATCCGATAACCTGTGCCTATCCTATAACCTGTGCCTGTCCGATAACCTGTGCCTGTCCGATAACCTGTGCCTGTCCTATAACCTGTGCCTGTCCGATAACCTGTGCCTATCCGATAACCTGTGCCTATCCTATAACCTGTGCCTATGCGATAACCTGTGCCTATCCTATAACCTGTGCCTATCCGATAATCTGTGCCTGTCCGATAACCTGTGCCTGTCCGATAACCTATGCCTGTCCGATAACCTGTGCCTGTCCTATAACCTGTGCCTGTCCTATAACCTGTGCCTGTCCGATAACCTGTGCCTGTCCGATAACCTGTGCCTGTCCGATAACCTGTGCCTATCCTATAACCTGTGCCTATCCGATAACCTGTGCCTATCATATAACCTGTGCCTGTCCGATAACCTGTGCCTGTCCGATAACCTGTGCCTGTCCGATAACCTGTGCCTATCAGATAACCTGTGCCTGTCCGATAACCTGTGCCTGTCCTATAACCTGTGCCTGTCCTATAACCTGTACCTATCCTATAACCTGTGCCTATCCAATAACCTGTGCCTGTCCTATAACCTGTGCCTGTCCGATAACCTGTGCCTGTCCTATAACCTGTGCCTATCCTATAACCTGTGCCTATCCGATAACCTGTGCCTGTCCTATAACCTGTGCCTATCCTATAACCTGTGCCTGTCCTATAACCTGTGCCTATCCTATAACCTGTGCCTGTCCGATAACCTGTGCCTGTCCGATAACCTGTGCCTATCCTATAACCTGTGCCTGTCCTATAACCTGTGCCTATCCAATAACCTGTGCCTATCCGATAACCTGTGCCTATCCGATAACCTGTGCCTATCCTATAAGCTGTGCCTGTCCTATAACCTGTGCCTATCCTATAACCTGTGCCTATTCGATAACCTGTGCCTATCCGATAACCTGTGCCTATCCGATAACCTGTGCCTATCCGATAACCTGTGCCTATTCGATAACCTGTGCCTATCCGATAACCTGTGCCTATCCGATAACCTGTGCCTATCCGATAACCTGTGCCTATCCGATAACCTGTGCCTATCCGATAACCTGGGCCTATCCGATAACCTGGGCCTATCCGATAACCTGTGCCTATCTTATAACCTGTGCCTATCCTATAACCTGTGCCTATCCGATAACCTGTGCCTGTCCGATAACCTGTGCCTATCCTATGACCTGTGCCTGTCCGATAACCTGTGTCTGTCCGATAACCTGTGCCTATCCGATAACCTGTGCCTATCCTATAACCTGTGCCTATCTGATAACCTGTGCCTATCCTATAACCTGTGCCTGTCTGATAACCTGTGCCTGTCCGATAACCTGTGCCTGTCCGATAACCTGTGCCTATTCGATAACCTGTGCCTATTCGATAACCTGTGCCTGTCCGATAACCTGTGCCTGTCCTATAACCTGTGCCTAGCCTATAACCTGTGCCTGTCCGATAACCTGTGCCTGTCCGATAACCTGTGCCTGTCCGATAACCTGTGCCTATCTGATAACCTGTGCCTATCCTATAACCTGTGCCTGTCCGATAACCTGTGCCTGTCCGATAACCTGTGCCTATCCTATAACCTGTGCCTATCCGATAACCTGTGCCTATCCGATAACCTGTGCCTGTCCGATAACCTGTGCCTGTCCGATAACCTGTGCCTATCCTATAACCTGTGCCTATCCTATAACCTGTGCCTATCCTATAACCTGTGCCTGTCCGATAACCTGTGCTTATCCTATAACCTGTGCCTATCCTATAACCTGTGCCTATCCGGTAACCTGGTGCCTGTCCGATAACCTGTGCCTATCCTATAACCTGTGCCTGTTCGATAACCTGTGCCTATCCGATAACCTGTGCCTATCCGATAACCTGTGCCTATCCGATAACCTGTGCCTATCCTATAACCTGTGCCTATCCTATAACCTGTGCCTGTCCGATAACCTGTGCCTATCCTATAACCTGTGCCTGTCCGGTAACCTGTGCCTATCCGATAACCTGTGCCTATCCTATAACCTGTGCCTATCCGATAACCAGTGCCTGTCCGATAACCTGTGCCTATCCGGTAAACTGCCTATCTATAACCTGTGCCTATCCGATAACCTGTGCCTATCCGATAACCTGTGCCTATTTTATAACCTGTGCCTATCCGATAACCTGTGCCTATCCGATAACCTGTGCCTATCCGATAACCTGTGTCTATCCTATAACCTGTGCCTATCCGATAACCTGTGCCTATCCTATAACCTGTGCCTATCCGATGACCTGTGCCTATCCGATAACCTGTGCCTATCCTATAACCTGTGCCTATCCTATAACCTGTGCCTATCCTATAACCTGTGCCTATCCTATAACCTGTGCCTGTCCTATAACCTGTGCCTGTCCGATAACCTGTGCCTATCCTATAACCTGTGCCTGTCCGATAACCTGTGCCTGTCCGATACCTGTGCCTGTCCGATAACCTGTGCCTATCCTATAACCTGTGCCTGTCCGATAACCTATGCCTGTCCGATAACCTGTGCCTGTCCGATAACCTGTGCCTATCCGATAACCTGTGCCTATCCTATAACCTGTGCCTGTCCGATAACCTGTGCCTGTCCGATAACCTGTGCCTGTCCTATAACCTGTGCCTGTCCTATAACCTGTGCCTGTCCGATAACCTGTGCCTATCCGATAACCTGTGCCTATCCTATAACCTGTGCCTATGCGATAACCTGTGCCTATCCTATAACCTGTGCCTATCCGATAACCTGTGCCTGTCCGATAACCTGTGCCTGTCCGATAACCTATGCCTGTCCGATAACCTGTGCCTGTCCTATAACCTGTGCCTGTCCTATAACCTGTGCCTGTCCGATAACCTGTGCCTGTCCGATAACCTGTGCCTGTCCGATAACCTGTGCCTATCCTATAACCTGTGCCTATCCGATAACCTGTGCCTATCATATAACCTGTGCCTGTCCGATAACCTGTGCCTGTCCGATAACCTGTGCCTGTCCGATAACCTGTGCCTATCAGATAACCTGTGCCTGTCCGATAACCTGTGCCTGTCCTATAACCTGTGCCTGTCCTATAACCTGTACCTATCCTATAACCTGTGCCTATCCAATAACCTGTGCCTGTCCTATAACCTGTGCCTGTCCGATAACCTGTGCCTGTCCGATAACCTGTACCTATCCTATAATCTGTGCCTATCCTATAACCTGTGCCTATCCTATAACCTGTGCCTGTCCTATAACCTGTGCCTATCCTATAACCTGTGCCTGTCCGATAACCTGTGCCTGTCCGATAACCTGTGCCTATCCTATAACCTGTGCCTGTCCTATAACCTGTGCCTATCCAATAACCTGTGCCTATCCGATAACCTGTGCGTATCCGATAACCTGTGCCTATCCTATAAGCTGTGCCTGTCCTATAACCTGTGCCTATCCTATAACCTGTGCCTATTCGATAACCTGTGCCTATCCGATAACCTGTGCCTATCCGATAACCTGTGCCTATCCGATAACCTGTGCCTATTCGATAACCTGTGCCTATCCGATAACCTGTGCCTATCCGATAACCTGTGCCTATCCGATAACCTGTGCCTATCCGATAACCTGTGCCTATCCGATAACCTGGGCCTATCCTATAACCTGTGCCTATCCGATAACCTGTGCCTATCCTATAACCTGTGCCTATCCTATGACCTGTGCCTGTCCGATAACCTGTGTCTGTCCGATAACCTGTGCCTATCCGATAACCTGTGCCTATCCTATAACCTGTGCCTATCTGATAACCTGTGCCTATCCTATAACCTGTGCCTGTCTGATAACCTGTGCCTGTCCGATAACCTGTGCCTGTCCGATAACATGTGCCTATTCGATAACCTGTGCCTATTCGATAACCTGTGCCTGTCCGATAACCTGTGCCTATAACCTGTGCCTAGCCTATAACCTGTGCCTGTCCGATAACCTGTGCCTGTCCTATAACCTGTGCCTGTCCGATAACCTGTGCCTATCTGATAACCTGTGCCTATCCTATAACCTGTGCCTGTCCGATAACCTGTGCCTGTCCGATAACCTGTGCCTGCCTATCCTATAACCTGTGCCTATCCGATAACCTGTGCCTATCCGATAACCTGTGCCTGTCCGATAACCTGTGCCTGTCCGATAACCTGTGCCTATCCTATAACCTGTGCCTATCCTATAACCTGTGCCTATCCTATAACCTGTGCCTGTCCGATAACCTGTGCCTATCCTATAACCTGTGCCTATCCTATAACCTGTGCCTGTCCGATAACCTGTGCCTGTCCGATAACCTGTGCCTATCCTATAACCTGTGCCTGTTCGATAACCTGTGCCTATCCGATAACCTGTGCCTATCCGATAACCTGTGCCTATCCGATAACCTGTGCCTATCCTATAACCTGTGCCTATCCTATAACCTGTGCCTGTCCGATAACCTGTGCCTATCCTATAACCTGTGCCTATCCTATAACCTGTGCCTATCCGATAACCTGTGCCTATCCGATAACCTGTGCCTATCCTATAACCTGTGCCTATCCGATAACCTGTGCTTGTCCGATAACCTGTGCCTATCCGGTAAACTGCCTATCTTATAACCTGTGCCTATCCGATAACCTGTGCCTATCCGATAACCTGTGCCTATTTTATAACCTGTGCCTATCCGATAACCTGTGCCTATCCGATAACCTGTGCCTATCCGATAACCTGTGTCTATCCTATAACCTGTGCCTATCCGATAACCTGTGCCTATCCGATAACCTGTGCCTATCCGATAACCTGTGCCTATCCGATAACCTGTGCCTATCCGATAACCTGGGCCTATCCAATAACCTGTGCCTATCCGATAACCTTTGCCTATCCGATAACCTTTGCCTATCCGATAACCTGTGCCTATCCGATAACCTGTGCCTATCCGATAACCTGTGCCTATCCGATAACCTGGGCCTATCCGATAACCTGTGCCTATCCGATAACCTGGGTGTATCCGATAACCTGGGCCTATCCGATAACGTGGGTGTATCCGATAACCTGGGCCTATCCGATAACCTGGGCCTGTCCTATAACCTGTGCCTGTCCTATAACCTGTGCCTGTCCGATAACCTGTGCCTATCCGATAACCTGTGCCTATCCTATAACCTGTGCCTATGCGATAACCTGTGCCTATCCTATAACCTGTGCCTATCCGATAACCTGTGCCTGTCCGATAACCTGTGCCTGTCCGATAACCTATGCCTGTCCGATAACCTGTGCCTGTCCTATAACCTGTGCCTGTCCTATAACCTGTGCCTGTCCGATAACCTGTGCCTGTCCGATAACCTGTGCCTGTCCGATAACCTGTGCCTATCCTATAACCTGTGCCTATCCGATAACCTGTGCCTATCATATAACCTGTGCCTGTCCGATAACCTGTGCCTGTCCGATAACCTGTGCCTGTCCGATAACCTGTGCCTATCAGATAACCTGTGCCTGTCCGATAACCTGTGCCTGTCCTATAACCTGTGCCTGTCCTATAACCTGTACCTATCCTATAACCTGTGCCTATCCAATAACCTGTGCCTGTCCTATAACCTGTGCCTGTCCGATAACCTGTGCCTGTCCTATAACCTGTGCCTATCCTATAACCTGTGCCTATCCGATAACCTGTGCCTGTCCTATAACCTGTGCCTATCCTATAACCTGTGCCTGTCCTATAACCTGTGCCTATCCTATAACCTGTGCCTGTCCGATAACCTGTGCCTGTCCGATAACCTGTGCCTATCCTATAACCTGTGCCTGTCCTATAACCTGTGCCTATCCAATAACCTGTGCCTATCCGATAACCTGTGCCTATCCGATAACCTGTGCCTATCCTATAAGCTGTGCCTGTCCTATAACCTGTGCCTATCCTATAACCTGTGCCTATTCGATAACCTGTGCCTATCCGATAACCTGTGCCTATCCGATAACCTGTGCCTATCCGATAACCTGTGCCTATTCGATAACCTGTGCCTATCCGATAACCTGTGCCTATCCGATAACCTGTGCCTATCCGATAACCTGTGCCTATCCGATAACCTGTGCCTATCCGATAACCTGGGCCTATCCGATAACCTGTGCCTATCCTATAACCTGTGCCTATCCGATAACCTGTGCCTGTCCGATAACCTGTGCCTATCCTATAACCTGTGCCTGTCCGATAACCTGTGCCTGTCCGATAACCTGTGCCTATCCTATAACCTGTGCCTATCCGATAACCTGTGCCTATCCTATAACCTGTGCCTGTCCGATAACCTGTGCCTGTCCGATAACCTGTGCCTGTCCGATAACCTGTGCCTATTCGATAACCTGTGCCTATCGATAACCTGTGCCTGTCCGATAACCTGTGCCTATCCTATAACCTGTGCCTATCCTATAACCTGTGCCTGTCCGATAACCTGTGCCTGTCCAATAACCTGTGCCTATCCTATAACCTGTGCCTGTCCGATAACCTGTGCCTATCCGATAACCTGTGCCTATCCTATCGATAACCTGTGCCTATCCTATAACCTGTGCCTGTCCTATAACCTGTGCCTATCCTATAACCTGTGCCTATCCGATAACCTGTGCCTATCCTATAACCTGTGCCTATCTGATAACCTGTGCCTGTCCTATACCCTGTGCCTATCCGATAACCTGTGCCTATCCGATAACCTGTGCCTATCCGATAACCTGTGCCTATCCTATAACCTGTGCCTATCCGATAACCTGTGCCTATCCGATAACCTGTGCCTATCCTATAACCTGTGCATATCCTATAACCTGTGCCTATTCGATAACCTGTGCCTATCCGATAACCTGTGCCTATCCGATAACCTGTGCCTATCCGATAACCTGTGCCTATCCGATAACCTGTGCCTATCCGATAACCTGTGCCTATCCGATAACCTGTGCCTATCCGATAACCTGTGCCTATCCGATAACCTGTGCCTATCCGATAACCTGTGCCTATCCGATAACCTGGGCCTATCCAATAACCTGTGCCTATCCGATAACCTTTGCCTATCCGATAACCTTTGCCTATCCGATAACCTGTGCCTATCCGATAACCTGTGCCTATCCGATAACCTGTGCCTATCCGATAACCTGTGCCTATCCGATAACCTGGGCCTATCCGATAACCTGTGCCTATCCGATAACCTGGGTGTATCCGATAACCTGGGCCTATCCGATAACGTGGGTGTATCCGATAACCTGGGCCTATCCGATAACCTGGGCCTATCTGATAACCTGTATAGTTGTCATCATTATTGTTATTATTATTAGTAGTAGTATTAGTATTATTAGTATTATATATTATCATTATCTTTACTGTTCTCTCTCTCTCTCTCCAAATTATAAGATATACCGATTTGATAATGGCCGTGGTTCGGGCGTATGTATATATGTAAATGAGTGTCTACATTAAAAAATAATCGATACTGGAATCACAAAACTAAAAGGCGTAGATGATATCTGGGTACAAATACAATTAAGAAAGTTGCCCTCCATAATAATTGGTTGTATTTATAGACATCCAAAGGCTCCCACAAGTGCATGGGATAATCTCACTGACACCTTACGATCAGTAATCATCAGAAAGAAAACAATGTTTGTACTAGGTGACCTAAATAATAATTTATTTTCTCAAAATTGTAAACTATCTCGCATTATAGCTAACAATAAACTCACCCAGGTCATAGACAAACCCACACGCATAACACCCACCTCCGCAACCCTGCTTGATGTAATAATAACTAACAACCCCAATATAATAACTAACTCTGACGTTAACCCGCACACCATAGCTGACCACGAATTAGTAGGCGTTACAATAAACGTATATAAACCAAAACGTCCACCAATTACAAAGGTCTCTCGCGACCTAAGAAATTATACAAGTGACACCCTTTGCTCTCATATATTAGCTGAAACCCCCACCCTAAACAAAATATTACAAACAGACAACGTAGACACACAAATAAATATATTAACCTCCGTCATTACACAAAGCCTAAGTAAGTGTGCCCCAGTAACAACTAAAATAATTCGTCGTCCACCCTCGCCATGGATAAATGATAACGTCCGTGAAGCCATTAATGCTAGAAACATAGCTCAGAAAACATTGAAAGAAAACAGACTGAACCCAACATTACAACAACATTTTAATGATTTAAAGAAGCAAGTTAAACGACTGATAAATTCCACTAAAAACAATATTTTAACAATGAACTAAAAAAGTGTAAAGGAAATACTTCGGCAACGTGGAAAATAGTAAGGGAAGTAATACCCAACGACAAGCAAAGTGGTAGAAACTGTCTATTTGAAAACACAAATGAAAAGGCTGAAGAGTTTAACAAGTTCTTTGCAAATGTTGGAAAAAAAGCATTCGATGATACGCAATACGCAAGATATGGCAACACCGCTCTCCAACCCCATATACCAACACCTCTTTCTCACCTCACTCAAACTAATACAACATTATTTCGTCCTGAGCCAGTCGACCCCAATACTATTATTCTAACCACCCAAACATCTTCACCAAACTAATTCGTTCGGTTCTGATAATATAGCGCTCAAATTCATAAAAGACTCTCTTAACGTAATAATATATTATCTTACAGTCATTATTAATACATCCATAGTCACAGGTAAATTTCCTTCATCCTGGAAACATGCGCTAGTTACTCCATTGTACAAAACTGGAGACCCTAATAATACTAGTAATTATCGCCCAATTTCTCTTCTCCCAATTTGTTCTAAAATCATCGAGAAGATCGTTGCTAACCAACTCGTTAATTTCTTAGAAAACAATAACATTATATCAAACTCACAACATGGCTTCAGATCCAAACTCTCTACTGAAACAGCACTCACAGTTATCACAGACAAGATTTATGACAACATGGACAACAAACACATATCCCTCTTAACCCTCTGTGACTTGTCTAAGGCGTTTGATAGCGTAAACCATAATATTCTTATTAAAAAACTCCTACAAAATAACATTGACTCTTTCTGGTTCGAGGATTACCTCTGTGAAAGAACACAGTCCGTCCGCATAAATAATACAATTTCCTCCATAGCAAAAACCCCTTACGGAGTCCCTCAAGGGTCTATTTTAGGACCAATTATCTTCATTATTTTTGTCAATGATATACTAAAATACATAACAAATTGCCTACTAGCACAATATGCTGACGACACACAGTTCCTTCACAGTGGTCAATTAAACGAATTAAATAATATAATCGCTAGATGTGAAGAAACTCTACGGATTGCAAATGCTTACTTCCAAGAAAATGGTCTATTGCTGAACACCAAAAAGACTGTGTATCTTCACGTCAAAGCATATAAAAATACCAAGCAACACCACAATTCAATTCGGTGATACCAAAATCCAACCATCCATCCACATAAAAAACCTTGGTGTTCATTTGGATCAGTATATGACCTTCGACAAACATATAAGCCAAACAACAACAACAGTAATGGGGGCCATATTATACATAAATAGAACACAACATTATTTTGATAAATCAACTGGAATCGCAGTTGTACAATCACTAGTATTAAGCATTCTGAACTACTGTAATATGATTTGGGGGACGACTAATGCATCACTAATCACGAAGGTTCAAAGGTTGCAAAACTTTGCGGCAAGAGTCGCAGATGGTAAAGCTAGGAAGTATGATCACGTTACACCCATTTTCAAATAATTACAATGGCTAAGCATAAAGAAACAAATTACTTTTAATTCAGTAGTAACTATTTTTTTAAAAGTCACCCACCACTACCCAGATCACTTCCTACCTCTCCCAACTGTTAACAATATTACCGATAGTAATACAAGACAACGACACAATCTTTATGTCCCCAGAACCAAGACTGACTCGTGAGCCAGAGCTATGTCTGTAACAGGTCCTAAGTTATGGAATCAACTACCATCGGATATCAAAGAGGCAAATATCGTACATGCATTTAAATCAAAGTTGAAAAAGAACTTATTAAATAATACATAATCTAAATATCGGGCCTCATTGTTCTCTATGGTAATATGATGTCCTATATATTCTTATTCATATTTTTATGACTGTATATATGTGGGTATTTCAATATAGATACATATAAATTATGTACAGTCAAACAAATATGAATGTGTGTGTCAAAGTATGTAAGTCCACGCACATATATATACTGTATATGTATGTATTGCGTGTATATATGCATCTGAATGTGTATATACAATCTAAGTTTATACCTAAGTTTATACCTAAGTTAATACTTAATGTACACTTTGTAATTGTAATTATGAGCAGAATAACCACTTTTAAGTGGAAATAAACATTTTATTATTATTATTATCTCTCTCTCTCTCTCTCTCTTTCCTTACAGTTTCTCCTCCCTCATTAAATTTTCCCTCCTGTATACATTTCCTCCCAAGTCACCCCCCCCCCCCCCTCCCCCTTCACAATATATTTTCTGTCTCCCCCGACCTGTCTTTCCCCTCCACCCCCCCCATCACCGTCGAGATTCCAAAAACAATGGTGCTTTAAGGGGAGGTGGGTTGTTTTTCTAGACCCCCCCCCTTCTCCCTCATTTTTAGCCCAAGTAGTTTGTCAATGTTAAGATGTTTACCCCATTATTTTGGCGATTTTAAGACCTTTCGTCCCATTTTAATGTCAATATTAAGATCTTTCGTGCTGTTTAGGTGTCGATTTTTTTCCTGTCGAACGATAGTGAGCCTGCAATTTTTCTATCGAAAAATGTACAAACTAATCTACAAGGGGGATCTAATGGATGTGTTTTTTAAAGTTTGATGAAGGTCTAGGGATGAAACTAGACAAATAATGAATACATGACAAAATCGACCAAAAAGTGAACCTCTCCCCTTAACATACTGGCGTTATTGAATTATTGTCCAAGTTTAATCATTTACAGTAGAGTCTTTGTACGGTACTGTACTGTGTGTGTGTGTGTGTGTGTGTGTGTGTGTGTGTGTGTGTGTGTACGGTACTGTCTTGTTGTAGCACTGTTGAGGCTGGTTACTCAGTTACTTGTTCGTCAAGGGGAATCCACGCAATGCGAGCTAAGCTCATTATTATCGCGCCTCCTTAACTTGGAATGTATTGCGTGACATGCATGTTAAGTGTTTTATGTACTGTTGGAATGGCTGTGGATGTGTGTGTAGTCTGTATTTTAGCCAATTGGCGACATCGGAAACGAAGGCTTAGGGTGGATCTGTATGGTACCATTCTCACTATAGACGGTACCGTCTCGCCCGAAGGCTTAGGTAGCCATCAGCTTAGGTGAACCATATGATACCCATCTCGCCTTGTACCATTTTTGCCAACCCCAGATGGGACGTCACAACGTCGTCCACTTATTCCAGGTACCTATTTACAGCTAGGTGAACTGAGGCTAACACATGAAAGGAGACAAGCCCAATTTGTCTCCGCCCGGTCGGGGATTGAACCCCCGACCCCTCGTGTGTGAGACGAGAGCTCTACCTACTAGGCTACGGGCTGTGTGGTGTGTGTGTGTGTGTGTGTGTGTGTGTGTGTGTGTGTGTTTGTGTGTGTGTGGTACTGTCTTGTTGTAGCACTGTTGAGGCTGGTGTGTGTGTGTGTGTGTACTTACTCTAGTTGTATTGCGGGAGTGAGCATGCTCGTTATTTCCCGCCTCCTATATGTGTAGGTGTTATATGTATCGTTGGAATGGCTGTGGATGTGTGTGTAGTCTGTATTTTTAGCCAATTGGCGACATCGGAAACGAAGGCTTAGGGTGGATCTGTATGGTACCATTCTCACTATAGACGGTACCGTCTCGCCCGAAGGCTTAGGTAGCCATCAGCTTAGTTGAACCATATGATACCCATCTCGCCTTGTACCATTTTTGCCAACCCCAGATGGGACGTCACAACGTCGTCCACTTATTCCAGGTACCTATTTACAGCTAGGTGAACTGAGGCTAACACATGAAAGGAGACAAGCCCAATTTGTCTCCGCCCGGCCGGGGATTGAACCCCCGACCCCTCGGGTGTGAGTGTATGTGCGCGTGTGCAAGACAATAAATATAGGAAGGAAAAACAAATTCAAAACAAAAAATGGTTTGCAGGTACTGTAGGTGCAGGTGCGATCTAGTTCAGTCTTGCTGAGGCACGGTTAGCACCATGCCAACATTAGCCACAGTGGTGACATTGTGGAAAAGCAACCACGTCTGAGCCGTTACAATGTATGGATTGGAACAGAGTCTAAGCCATTGTATACATGTATGAATGTATGTATGTCTGTATGTATGTATGTATGTATGTATGTATGTATGTATGCACGTATGTCTATGTACTATACGGTATATACTGTATATATATATATATATATATATATATATATATATATATATATATATATATATATATATATATATAAATACCGGTATGTATGTATATTTTTATTCATGTATTAATGTTATGTTTACTCTACTTTGTATGTATGTGTGTATTAGTTTGTTTAATCAACTGTGTTCATTCTCTTCCTCCATCGTCCCACGTTCTCTCTCTCTCTCTCTCTCTCTCTCTCTCTCTCTCTCTCTCTCTCTCTCTCTCTCTCTCTCTCTCTCAAAACAAAAAGCTCATTAATCGTTGTTTTGCGTCTAAACTTTTACTCTCCGTCTTTTTCGGTCTATATTTTATCGTCTGCATTCATATCTGATATCAAACTATTTGCTCTGCCATTACATTCCCTTACCTTCCATAAACTCCCTTCCAAATCCTTCCTCCTCCTCCCCTCTCTCCCCCTTCTTTCCATAAATTATTCTACCCCCCTTTTCTTTCTCTCGACTTTCCCTGACCCTCCCTAAGTCTTTAAAAGGGACCTTAACCTTTTTTCTCTGCTACCTTACTTTTCCCTGACTTTTTTCTGTTTCTCATTGTCCGTGTCCAGTTTCTCTCCTTTTCCAATTTTCGTATCCTTAATTGCAGTGTGTGTGTGTGTGTGTGTGTGTGTGTGTGTGTGTGTGTGTGTGTGTGTGTGTGTGTGTGTGTGTGTGTGTGTGCTTTGTTTTGTTTTAATTTTAATTATTTTCTTTGTATTTATTTATGACCTCTCTCCCCCTTGACCTCCCACCTCACCTCTGCCTGCACATTATCTCCACTTTCTCTGTTTTCTCTCATTCCTGTTCTCTCTCTGTTGTATTGTTAATTTTACATATTCCCTGCTATCTCTCATTTCGTCTCTCAATACATATCTCTCTTCCATTTGACCCCACTTGACCTCCCCTATCGCTCTGCCTATTTACATTATCTCTCCTTTCTCTGTGTTCTCTTATTCCTTCTTTTCTGTCATTTCGTCTCTCAATACCTACCTCTCTCTCCCTTGACCTCCCCCTTTACTCTGCCTCTTTACTCTTCTACTTGAATCTTGGCTCAATACACAAGATAGAGACTTTTTAGCAGAGTATTCACTTCCCGGTTATGTAATGTTTGAGAACAGCCGAATAAATAAAAATGGAGGTGGCGTTTTATTTTATATCAAAGAAAGTCTTAACCCGACCCTCGTGTCAAACCCTCAAATTGTGAACGTCGACACATCTTTTGTGCTAATAAAGAATAATAAAGGTACAAAAATAATACTTGCGTTAATATACAGACCTCCAGCTCAATCAGTGCAAACTGACCGAGAAATTTACGAACAAATTGCAGATGTAAGTAACTCACAAGATACCGTAATTTTTGGCGACTTTAATTTACCTGTGACCAAGTGGGGCGATACTCTTACTTCACACTCCGGACATGACTTGTATACGAACTTGCAAGAGAGTTCGCTTTATCAATTTGTTCGAACGCCGACCCGTGGTAATAACGTTCTTGACATTGTACTTGCAACAAAAAAGAATTGATAGAGAATTTGAATGTTGGTGATGAATTCAGTAACAGCGACCATCGTACGATAACTTTCACTTTAAAGTTTACTAGTAACGAACCAAATAGTAGCATCGAAAAAGTCCCTAATTTCAAGAAAGCAAACTTCCATAAACTTAGAGCTATGTTTAAAGAAACTGACTGGAGCTTTTTAATTAACAATAACGACATAAATACATCTTGGAAGTTATTCGAAACCACTTACCTAAAAGCAGTGCAAGACTGCATACCATCGAAAATACGGCGTCCAGGCCATAATAATAAGCCCAAATGGTGGAATAAAGATATTTCAAACTGCCTGCTTGCTAAAAAATTTGCTAATGATAGATTAAAATCCTCACAAAATGACGAAGAACGGGTGAAATTTGTAGAGCTACGACGCAAAGCCAAAAGTTAATTAAGCAAAGTAAAAAGACCTTAGAGTTACATATTGCGAATCAAAGTAAAACAAACCCGAAAGAATTCTATAGTTATATCAGAAAGAAAAAAGTAGTTACTTCAACTGTTGGACCGTTAGTCGATGAAAAAGGAGAATACACCAAAGACGAAGTACAAATGAGTAATGCCCTCAATACCTTCTTTGCATCAGTTTTTACAACAGAAGACCTCAGTGATATCCCTACACCATCGCCGATTCAGATTGATAATTCAGATGTTCTAAGCAATATCACCGTTACAGAGAGAGAAGTATTGAATTGTTTAGATAACTCAAGGTAAATAAAACGCCAGGACCTGATACAATCTCGCCTAGAGTTCTAAAGGAAGCTAAGAATGAGCTCTCCAAACCACTGACATTACTATTCAATAAATCCTTGCAGTCTGGAACTATGCCTGATCAGTGGAAGCTAGCCAACGTAACACCGATATTCAAAAAAGGCAGCAAATCCCTACCCAGTAACTATCGTCCAATTAGCTTAACCTCAGTTGTATGTAAAATGCTAGAAACGGTCATACGAGACAGACTCGTAAATCACTTGGAGGAAAATAACATACTTAAAGATACTCAACACGGCTTTCGTAAAAAACGTTCCTGTTTAACAAACCTCTTAGACTTCTTCCACGATATCCTCAACCTCTACGATGAGAGTAAAGCTGTAGATATTATATACCTTGATTTTCAAAAGGCCTTTGACAAAGTTCCCCACAAACGTTTACTGCTAAAACTAAAAGCGCATGGAATACAAGACGGTGTGTTGAAATGGATAGAAAATTGGCTCAGCAACAGAAGCAAAGGGTAGTCATAAACGGTAAGGGCATCTAAATGGACCAATGTAAGTAGCGGGGTACCCCAGGGATCGGTACTAGGACCAATTCTCTTTCTAATTTACATCAACGACATAGATGAGGGTCTCACCTGCACAATCTCAAAATTTGCTGACGATACAAAAATTGCAAATAGCGTACTCTCAAAAGAACAAGTTGACGATATGCACACAATCTAGATAAATTGTCATGTTGGGCCCAAATTTGGCAAATGAGTTTTCAATGCGGATAAATGTAAAGTACTACATGTCGGATACCTAAATGAGAAAGCAAACTATTCGATGAATGGCACTCAGCTTAAGAATGTAAACAGAGAAACTGATCTGGGAGTAACAATATCGAGTAACCTAAAACCGAGTCAACAATGTTCAGAAGTTGTTAAGAAGGCAAACAAAATAATTGGCTTTATAGGCAGGTCATTTGAGCATAAATCCAAAGAAGTTATCCTAACCCTTTACAATTCCTTAGTCCGCCCTCTTCTGGAATACTGCGTTCAATCCTGGTGCCCTTATTACCAAAAAGATATAAACAATCTAGAACGAGTTCAACGTAGAGTTACCAAAATGATACCTAGCCTAAAGAACAAACCATACGAAGAGCGTCTTAGAGAATTAAATCTATTTCCTTTAACCCAGCGCAGATTAAGAGCGACTTAATTCAAGTGTTCAAAATCATCAAAGGCATCGACAATATGAACTGTAGTAAGTACTTCACTATCGACCAATCTAATTACACGCGGGGAAACGGTTGCAAAATTATTGGTAAATCTTTTAACTCGCACGAATCTAAGAATTTCTTCTTCAATCGAGTTGTCAACTTGTGGAATGGGCTTCCCCGAGACGTTATAGACTGCAGCACCGTTGATTCATTTAAATTCCGCCTAGACAAATATCTCGCATCAAACCCGCGACTGACTGCGTTTGTAAATGAATAACTTTATCCTCCCCTCAGTTACTAACCCATATGTCCCCTACTAACTTCCTAGTCCTGCCACGTTAGTGGCAGGGCAGTAGTTCCCTTTCCAATGTTCCCTTACCCACTCTAAACCACTGTTTGGACACTTGATCCTCAGTGTTTTGGAGGACAAGCAACCTAGAAGGGTCACTAGATCTGTTGTTGTTTGATTTCCTTTGTACTCCTTTGTACTCCTTTGTACTCCTTTGTACTCCTTTGTACTACTCTCTGCTCTCATTCCTTCTGTTCTCCTCTCCCTGTTGCATTGGCTTTATATACATTATCTGTTTGTTTTCTGTTTTCTTCTGTTCTTCTCTCCCTGTTGCATTGCCTTTTTTAACATATTCCCTGCTTTCTCTGTTTTCTCTCATTCCTTCTGTTCTTCTCTCCCTGTTGCATTGCCTTTTTAACATATTCCCTGCTTTCTCTGTTTTCTCTCATTCCTTCTGTTCTTCTCTCCCTGTTGCATTGCCTTTTTTAACATCCCCTGCTTTCTCTTCTCTCATTCCTTCTGTTCTTCTCTCCCTGTTGCATTGCCTTTTTTAACATATTCCCTGCTTTCTCTGTTTTCTCTCATTCCTTCTGTTCTTCTCTCCCTGTTGCATTGCCTTTTTTAACATATTCCCTGCTTTCTCTGTTTTCTCTCATTCCTTCTGTTCTTCTCTCCCTGTTGCATTGCCTTTTTAACATATTCCCTGATTTCTCTGTTTTCTCTCATTCCTTCTGTTCTTCTCTCCCTGTTGCATTGCCTTTTTTAACATATTCCCTGCTTTCTCTGTTTTCTCTCATTCCTTCTGTTCTTCTCTCCCTGTTGCATTGCCTTTTTTAACATATTCCCTGCTTTCTCTGTTTTCTCTCATTCCTTCTGTTCTTCTCTCCCTGTTGCATTGCCTTTTTTAACATATTCCCTGCTTTCTCTGTTTTCTCTTATTCCTTCTGTTCTTCTTTCCCTGTTGCATTGCCTTTTTTAACAAATACCCTGCTTTCTCTGTTTTCTCTCATTCCTTCTGTTCTTCTCTCCCTGTTGCATTGCCTTTTTTAACATATTCCCTGCTTTATCTGTTTTCTCTCATTTCTTCTGTTCTTCTCTCCCTGTTGCATTGCCTTTTTGTACATATTTCCCGCTTTCTCTGTTTGCACTCATTCCTTCTGTTCTATTCTCTGCACTTTCTGTTTTCTCGAATTCTCTCAACAGTCATATCTCTCTCTCTCTCCTCTGACCTTTTCCTTGCCCCCCCCCTTTTCCTTGCCCCCCTCCTCCCCCGCCCCCCTATCCTGTAAAATGGCCCCCCGTAATGGCGATCTTTGTCAGTCCGTCCGAACCATCCCCGTTTCCGGATGATAGGGGTTTCACTGCTGATTGGAAGGTGGGTCAAAGTCAGCTGTGTAAACTCCATACCTATACCTATATTTTTAGACGATTTTGTGAAGTTTAAGGAGGATCTGTGGCAGTAAAGAGGGTTGAAAAAGATAGTTCGAAGCCTTTTATTTGCTGGAGGCCATTCGTAAACTGAATAAAATCGTCTAATAGTTGAATATAATCGTCTAATAGTAGCCAGAATATGATGAAAAGTACGTCACCGGTACAGAAAGGGTTAAGAAGGATCTGTGGTAGTAAAGAGGGTTGAGAAAGATAGTTCGAAGCCTGTTATTTTGCTGAAGACCCTTCTTAAACTGAACAAAATCGTCTAATGCATGTGGAGAATGGAAAAGGACGTCACCGTGTACAGAAGAGTTAAAAACAAAAAGTTCTAATAGTTCCGAATGCTAAAAAACGTCTTTAAGCTGAATACAATCGTCTAATAGTTCCCAGAATAGACTTAAAAGGACGTCACCGGTACTGAATGGGTTAACTGTAGGGGGCTAAGGGGAGGTTTTTACACAGACGTCGTTGGTACAGAAGGGGTTAAGGGGAGGTTTTTAGTTTGGTACCTAGATATCCTTCAAGCTTAAGATTACACCCCCTTGAGCCCCTTTCAAGATAAATTTGTAAATTTTTGGGTAGAAAAATTTCCCGGCTGAAAGCCGGTTCCTCTTAACCCTCTCCGACATATGACGCGATTTTGAGCCTATTGGGGATACTTTAAAGCCTTTGTTACCATCAGGGGTATTTAGAAACCTTTAGTTTAGTTGCTTCAACCTCTGCAGTTGTCTTGGAGTTAGCTGTGGGCAGACAACTAATTTTGGAGAGGTACGGTAATTATAAGAGTGAGATAACTATTTCTTATTGGTAATCTGGCAACCTCTGCGTCATATGAGCGTGAAAGGGTTAAATTACAGGCTCGCTATCGCTCGCCAGGATAAAATCGACACCTAAATGGCACGAAAGGTCTTAAAATTGACAGGTTGAAAGTTCTTAAAATCGTCAAAATAATGGGGCAAACGTCTTAAAATTAGAAAAACAATGGGGCAAACGTCTTAAAATTAGAAAAACAATGGGGCTAAACTTGAGGGAGAAAGGATTCCAGAAAAAAATCCCTCAAGTGGAAATCTCCCCTTAAATCAATCATTGCCATACTACCACTAGACGATTTATTCAGCTTAGGAAGGTGGTGTCAAGCCAGCTGTGTGAACTCGCCTCTGCAATTCCCTGCTATAGTCAGTTCATATTCACTTGGCAACTCATACTTCACTTCTTACAGTTCTTCTATCAGTGCTGGGGTGAAATGAGGGAGAAGGGGGTCCAGAAAAAGCTCCCCTTACCATTATTCTCATAGTTTGAAGCAATGTAAGTCAATGGATGAGGGACATATGGATTCAGGCAGAAAGTTCCAGAGCTCAGCTGTTGAATAGAAGAAAGATTGGGAGTATCGTTTCACTCTTGGGTTGGAGAGTTGCACTTAGATAGCTTTATTCAACATCAGAAGGTGGGTGAAGACATCTCTCTCTCTCTCTCTCTCTCTCTCTCTCTCTCTCTCTCTCTCTCTCTCTCCACGTCCCCACTATAATCTCTGCAGGTTGATCTAACTTAATTTAACCCCTTCTGTACCGACAACATCCTTTTCATTATATTATGGAATCTATTAGACGATTTTGTTCAGCTTAGGAAGGACGTCTACTCATTAGAAAGCTACAAACTATCTCGATGAATTCTTTTAGCTGCCATACATCCTTCCTAAGCTTCACAAAATCGTCTAAATGTAGCCAGAATAAAGTTAAAAAGACGTCGCCGGTACAGAAGGGGTTAACTGAATATTATATGGACGGGTAAATCATCAATGCATGTTGTTGTTGTTGTTGCATGTTGTAATGATCGGTTATAATGGATTCATATGCACTTGGCAACTCCTACTTCACTTCTTATAGTCCTTTTTGGTTAAGGGGGGATGGTTCACTTTTTGGGCGATTTTTTGCATGTATTCATTATGTTTCTAGTTTCCTCCCTAGACCTCCATCAAATTTAAAAACACATCCATTAGATCCCCCTTTCTAGATTAATTTGTACATTTTTTGGTAAAAACAATTTCCCGGCCAAAGGCCGGTTCTTCCAACATTACAGGCTCACTATCGTTCGCCAGGAAAAAATCGACACATAAATGGCACGAAAGGTCTTAATATGACGAAGAAATGGGGCGAAAGGTCTTAAATTCAACTAACTAATGGGGCAAACATCTTAACATCTGAAAACTAATGGGGCTAAACACGAGGGAGAAAGTGGTCCAGAAAAGCGGCCCATGTCCCCTTAAACTGCATAAAATCGTCTACCTTTAGCCAGAATCAAGGTAAAATGGCGTCACGGTGCTGAAGGGGTTAACTACATGCCCAGATTCTCCTATAGTCGGTTCGTATTCACTTGGCAGGTCATAATTTCACCTCACTTCCTATACTCATTCATGATTGGTCCTTTCCAGTGCGGGGGTGCAATTTTTGCTTTAGTTTGACTACCACTAGCAGACTTTATTCAGCTTTAAAAGGTTGGTGAAGTAAAATCCTTGCAGGTTGAAAAACTGAATACGTAGAGCTTTAGCCCTATTTCTCCTCTTCCTCCTCCTCCTCTCCGCTTCTTCCTCTTCCTCTACTCTTCTTCTTCCTCCTCTCCTTATTCTCCTCCTCCTCTCCTCCTTCTCCTTCTCCTCCTCTTTTTATCCTTTTCCTCCTCTCCTTATCCTTTTCCTCCTCCTTATCCTCCTCCTCTCCTTATCCTCCTCCTCTCCTTATCCTCCTCCTCATCTCCTCCTCCTCATCTCCTTATCCTACTCCTCCTCCTCTCCTTATCCTTATCCTCCTCTCTTTATCCTTATCCTCCTCTCCTTATCCTTATCCTCCTCCCCTTATCCTTCTCCTCCCCTTATCCTTCTCCTCTCCTTATCCTCCTCCTCCTCTCCTTATCCTTCTCCTCCTCATACATCCTATCCTTCTCCTCCTCGTCCTCTTTTATCCTATCCTCTTCCTCCTCCCCAGCTGACCCCACCATTTCTCACCCGCTAATTCTCCACCTTCTTCTCTCTCACATTATCACTCCTCTCTATTTCTCTTGTCTGTTACTTCTTTACGTATATTCTCACTGTTTTATCTTCTTCTTCTTCCTTTCCCTCCAGTGTTCTTACTTTCTACATTCTCCTCCTGTTCTACTCTTCCTCCTTGTATTCTGTTAATATTTTATTTCTTCGTTATATTACTATTTCTACTTGTTAATCGTATTCACCCCTCCCATTTCTTCTTATTGTCTTTCCATCATATATTTTCTTCTTTCTTCTTCTTTTTCGTTTTCTTCTTCTCTTCTTCTTTTTCTTCCTGTTATTATTTCTGCTTCTTGTTTTTGTTCCTATTTCTTTCTTGTCTTCTTCTTTTTCTTCTTCTTCTCAGTTGACTCACGGCAGTATTTCATTAGGTACGTCATCCCTCACAAGTTAAAATGCAAAGTATTGCAGATCGGTAGTAACAACGTTCATAAAGACTACTCAATGAATAACAGTCAACTTTCAAATGTGGATAAAGAAAAGGATCTGGGAGTTATTATGTCTAGTGACCTAAAGCCAAGTAAACAGTGTATAAAGGCAGTAAAAATGGCAAATATGTTGGTAGGATTCATTGGTAGAATGTTTGAATTAAAATAAGAAAAGTCATACTTATTCTCAATTGTGCATCCCCATCTTAATAATGGCATGCAGTTCTGGTCACCATATTTAATATTAAGGAAACAAATAAACTGGAAAAGGTGCATGACAGTCACAACAATTATACCTAGATTGCGAAACAAACCATACGAGGAGCGTCTAAAGGAACTAAACTTGTTTAGCCTAACCAAGCACAGATTGAGAGATGATCTAATAGAGTGTTCATAAATTTTAATGGATTCAGTAACCTAAATGTAAGTGATTACTTCACTCTCTCTCTCTCTCTCTCTCTCTCTCTCTCTCTCTCTCTCTCTCTCTCTCTCTCTCTCTCTCTCTCTCTCTCTCTCTCTCTCTCTCTCTCTCTCTCTCTCTCTCTCTCTCTCTCTCTCTCTGGACACTTGATCCTCAGTGTTTTGGAGGACAAGCAGCCTAGAAGGGTCACTAGACCTGTTGTTGCTTGATTTCCTTTGTACTCTCTCTCTCTCTCATCACTCTTCTTCATTCTCCACTTTCCTCTAACTCCATAACATTTCTTTATTTTCCTTCCTTTTCTCACTCTCTTTATCATTCTTATATATCCTCCCATTTCCTCTCACTCTTTATGTTCTCCGTGTTTCTCTCACTCTCTGTATCACTCTTATTTATTCTCCCATTTCCTCTTACTCTTATCATCCTTCTTTATATTCTTCCACCTCCTCTCTTTATTACTCATTCTTACGCTCTCCATAATTCTCCCTCTCTCTTTATCACTGCTTTATTGTCCACCTTCCTCTTACTCTCTTTATCACCCGTCTGTATATTCTCTCACTTTCTTTATCACGTTTCTTGATTCTCCATTTTCTTCTCACTCTCTTTATCATGTTTGTGTTATCCATATTTATCTCAGTCTCTTTATCACTCTTCTTAATATTCTCCCACTTCCTCTCCTTCCCTCTATTTTTTCTTTCCATCTCCCACTTTCTTTTTATTCTCCATTCTCTCTTCCCTCCTTCCTAATCTCCTCTATTATTATCTTCCTCTCTCTCTCTTCCTCTTTTATTTTATCCTCTTCTTCCTCCTCTTCTCTCTTCGCCTTATATTATTATTCTTCTCTTCTTTCCTCCCCCTCTCGCCATACGTCTATTTTTAGGGTATGTCCTATTCCCCCTCTTATTTTTCCTCCTTCTTCTCCTCCCTTCCTCCTCTTCCCCCTCTGCCTCCTTCCTCCTCTTTCCCCTTCCTTCTCTTCCCCCTTCCTCCTCTTCCCCCTCCTTCTCTTCCCCATTCTCCTCCTCTCTCTTCCCGCATCTCTTCCTCTTCTCTTTCCCCCTTCCTCCTCTTCCCCTTCCTCCTTCCCTCTTCCCCCTCCTCCCCTCCCCCCCCACCTTTTCTTCCCCCCGTTCCCCCCCCCCCAACGTTTATTTTATTGGTCCCCCTCTTCCCCCCTCCTCCTCTTCATCTTCCCCCTCTTCCTCCCCCCCAAATGTCTCTTTATTATCCATGGTCTCGTATGGTTCTCGGTGGCCTCTAACTAACCCAGGCTTCTTGTTAACGCCATTACCACTCCTTAATTATGGGGGCTCTAGGTCTCGTTCGCACTCCGCTCCTCTCGCTCGCTTATTCCCTCTATCGCTCGGCTCAAGCTAGCTCTTCTAGCCTTCCTTTGTGCTATCTCTTCTCTCCTCTCATGCTCAACAATCTTCCTCTCACTTCATTCTCCACATCCCCCTCCTCCCTCTCACGACAACACATACCTCACTCACACACATTACACATTGGAAGTTATTCGAAAGCCCTTTAACCTAAAAGCAGTGTGTCAAGAACTGCATACCAATCGAAATCGAAAACTCGGCGTCCCAGCGCCATAATAATCAGCCCAAATGGTGTGAATAAAGATATTTCAAACTGGCCTGCTTGCTAAAAAATTTTGCTAATGATAGATTAACAAATCCTCCAAAACTGACGAAGAAAAACCGGGCTGAAATTTGTAGAGCTAAATCGACGCAAGAGAGCCAAAAAGTTAATTAGCAAAGGTAAAAAGACCTTAGAGTTACATATTGCGAATCAAAGTAAAAACAAACCCGAGAAGAATTCTATAAGTTTTATATCAGAAAGAAAAAAGAAGTAGTACTTACTTCAACTGTTGGACCCGTATAGTCGAATGAAAATGGGGTGAGAATACACCACCAAGACGAAGAAACAAATGAGTAATGCCCTCAATATCCCTTCTTGCCCCATCAGTTTTTTACAACAGAAGAACCTCAGTGATATCCACTACCCACCATCGCCGATTCAGATTGATAATTCAGACTGTTTTAAGCAATATCACCCAAAGTTTACCGAGAGAGAAGTATTGAATTGGTTTTAGTATAAACTCAATGTAATTCAAACGCCTGGACCTGATACAATCTCAATCTCGCCTAGAGGTTTCCCTAAAATGAAGCTAAGGATGAGCTCTCTAAACCACTGACATGACTATTCAATAAATCCTTGCGAGTCTGGAACTATGCCCGATCAGTGGAAGCTAGTCCAACGTAACACACCGATATTCAAAAAAGGCACGCAAATCCCTATCCAGTAACTATCGTCCAATTAGCTTAACAACCTCAGTTGTATGTAAAATGCTAGAAACGGTCATATACGAGACAGACTCGTAAATCACGTAGGAGGTAAAATAACACTACTTAAAGATACT
>CM064513.1:89255405-89311856 GCA_032716605.1 Paralithodes platypus
CTGAGAGTTTCCCTTCCTAGAAGTCTCCATATATTTATCTCGAATATTTGATTCACATTAATTTTTCAGTTATATATATACCGGTATATATATACGGTATATATATATTAATATAACTATTTGCTTTATTTATGTCTGAGTTTTATTGTATAGCCATTATCTCAATTTCAAATTTGTCTCTGATTTTTTTAAATGTATATAATTAATCACTATATAGAGTGGTTGGGTAGTAGAGGGAATGAAGATTTCGAGAGACAGAAACGAGCGAGGTACGTGGAGAGTAAGAGGGTGGTGAAGAGAGTAGTGAAGGAAAGTAAGAGAAGAGTAGATGAGGAATTTGGAAGGAATCTGAGTGTAAACTGGAGGGAGAGTAAGAAACTGTTCTGGAAAGAAGTCAAGAAAGTTAGGGTTATAATGTATATGCATTACCTAAACTTAAAATTCGTCTCTATATATATTTTTTTTTTTTTTTATTACTAAAACTAATTACTTTCTTCATGCACATGGAATTTATTGTAACTTCAAATTTGTCTCATTTTAGTTCTAAATTGTCTCTCATTTTAGTTTTAATTATGTAACTAATCATTTTATTGGTTCGAATGGGTGTTATTGTTTATCCAGCACCTGAACTTCAAAATTTTCGAATTTTCGTTTTTATTTATGTAACTAATGACTTTATTCGCATGAGTTATATTGTAACTTCAAAATTGTCTCTCATTTTAGTTTTAACCCTTTCACTACCGGGGATGTTTGTGGTTTTATTTCAGCTCTCTTTAAACGAGTTTGTGCATATTAAGAAGGATCTGTGATGGCCAAAAGGGTAAAGTGAGAAAGTTCGAAGCCTGTTACGTGCATGAGGTCCTTTGTAAACTGAATAAAATCGTCTAGATATAGCTAGAATATAGTGAATAAGACGTCGCCGGTACAGAAGGGGTTAACTAACACCTTATTAAAAAAAAAAAAAAAAATCGTAACTTAAAAACTTTCTCACTTCAGTTTAATTTATATATATGCAAATTACTTCATTTATTAGCATAGGATTTATTATAACTTAACAATTTCTGTCATGCTAGTTTTTCCAATTCCATCTGAGTCTTGCATTTTCATTTTAGTTTCCGCCTTTCCCCGTGCCGTATTTTTGTGGCGTCGCTTCTATATTTACGCCGCCCTTGTTTTCTTTACTTTTTTTTCAATGGTATTTCGGTTTTTCGCTGGCTATTGTGCTGAGTGGGGGGTGGTGTTTGTGTGTGTTTGTGGGGGGGAGAGGGGTTTGTGTGCATGTGTGATGTTGGGGGGGGGGAGAGTTGACTAAGTGTGTGTGTATTTACCTAATTGTAGTATACAGGAGTTGAGCTTTTTAGGCTCGTAGTTGTCCCCCGCTATCCTGAGTTTTACAAGTATGGCTGTGTGTGTGTGTGGTGGGTGTGTGTGCTTGTGTGTGCTTGTGTGTGTGTGTGTGTGTGTGGTGAGGGGGGGGGGGGGGGGGGGGGGGTTTGTGTGTGGGTGTGGAGGGGTCGAGTGGGGTTTGACTATGTGTGGGTGTGGGTGGGGAGGGTGGGGGGTTGGAGGGTTGACTGTGTTACTCAGTTACTCAGTTACTTGTTCGTCAAGGGGAATCCACGCAATGCGAGCTAAGCTCATTATTATTTCGCCGCCTCCTTAAACTGGGAATGTATTGCGTGAAATGCATGTTAAGTGTTTTATGTACTGTTGGAATGGCTGTGGATGTGTGTGTAGTCTGTATTTTAGCCAATTGGCGACATCGGAAACGAAGGCTTAGGGTGGATCTGTATGGTACCATTCTCACTATAGACGGTACCGTCTCGCCCGAAGGCTTAAGTAGCCATCAGCTTAGGTGAACCATATGATACCCATCTCGCCTTGTACCATTTTTGCCAACCCCAGATGGGACGGCACAACGTCGTCCACTTATTCCAGGCACCTATTTACAGCTAGGTGAACTGAGGCTAACACATGAAAGGAGACAAGCCCAATTTGTCTCCGCCCGGCCGGGGATTGAACCCCCGACCCCTCGTGTGTGAGACGAGAGCTCTACCTACTAGGCTACGGGCTGTGTGTGTGTGTGTGTGTGTGTGTGTGTGTGTGTGTGTGTGTGTGTGTGTGTGTGTGTGTGTGTGTGCGTTTATATATGACTGTTTGAGTGTGTGTATATATTATATGACTATGTATGAGTGTGTGTGTGTGTGTGCGCGTGCGTGCGCGTGTGTGTTTCTATATATATTTTCCCTTCTGTGTAATAATAAATGTTTTAAATGTTTTTGTTTTTGGTATTTTTACTGCTTTCAATTTTACATCTTTACTAGTGTGTGTGCGTGTGTGTGTGTGTTTAGTTTACCTTGTTTTGCCTGTGTTTGTATAATATATAGATATATATTTGTATTGCTACGTTTGTGTGTTCTGCTTGTGTTTCTGCCATGTTTGTATTTTGCTTGTATATATATATATATGTATGTATGGATGTGTGTGTGTGTGGGGGTAGGGGGTAGGGGGAATCGCAAGCCGTGGGGGGGGGGGGGAGGGGGGCCTTTGTACGCTGACCATAGACAATACTTTTATGTGCTTGTTTGTCCGCACACACACACACACACACACACACACACACATACATACATACATACATACACACACACATACATACATACAGTACTCATCTCTCTGTGTTCTGGTCACCTGCCCCTACCACCTCCCATCAACAGACCCCGTCATCCGGACCTACCGACCAACGCCAGACTCTGCAATGCGGGGTTCGGGCAGTGGTTGGTTCATTACCCGTGGACGGAGGTTCTCACTGAAGAAGATGTCAATGCCAAATGGGACAACTTCGTATCTACCACCACCGAAGCCTACCACCACTTTTTTCCCACCAAGAGGACCAAAATGCACCCCTCTGGCGTCCCATGGATTACTCCTCGGATCAAGAGACTGATGCAGCATCGGAATAAGGCCTTCTACATGGACAACAATCGCTACAAGGACCTACGCAACATTGTGATAAGGGAGATCCGTTGGGCAAAGAAGTCCTACTACCCTACAAAGATTCATCATTTAAAACAAACCAATATCAGTCAGTGGTACTCTAAAATTAAGAATCTTTGTGGCTTAAGTAGTGGGACTCCTTCGATCCCCTGTCCCTCGTGAAGATGCACCTGAACTGATAAATAATAACTTCTCTACCATATGCCAAACCCTCCCCAAACTAGACCGCACCAACCTCCCTGCCTTCCTCACATCCCCTTCCCCCCCAGTAACTGTTCAAGAATATGAAGTGGCCAAAAAGCTTTCCAATTTCAAATAAAAAAGATCAACAACCCCAGTAGACCTACCCATGAAAATTTACAAAGAATTTTCGGTTGAATTTGCCACCCCCCTTTGCTCGATAATTAATGCCTTCTTAAGACAAAGTAAATGCCCTGCAGACTGGAAAACTTCATACGTCACTCCAATTCCCAAAACCCCCTCCCCACATTCTCTAATGAACTCAGACCAGTTGCCATAACGCCCATCCTTAGTCTAATCTGTGAGGACTTTGTATTCACCTGGGCTTACTCACAAATCCGTCACTTAATAGATCCCCAACAGTTTGGCAACGTAAAAGCCTCCTCCACCACTCACTGTCCTAGATTATATTTACACAAATCTTGAGAAGAGAGAGACTTCCCTCGCTCTTACCTTTATTGACTTTAGGAAAGTATTTGACCTTGTTGACCACACCATCATCATCAACAAGGCCATAAAGTTGGGGCTGCATCCTACCCTGGTTGCGTGGTTGACCGACTTCCTTAGTGACAGACGGCAAGCAGTGCGATATCAAGGATTCATCTCCACCTTCCTAGACATCACATGTGGAGTCCCACAGGGCACAAAGATGGGGCCTCTATTGTTCCTCATCTTGATCAATAATGCCCTAAAGGACACACCATTCCACTGGAAGTACGTGGACGACTCGACAGTTGGCATTACTGTCGATGACACCTCCCCTAACTATGACCCCCTACAAGACATCCTCGACCGTCTTCAAGCCTGGACCATAGACAATCATGTGACCATCAATCATGACAAGACAGTGGTCATGCACATCAACACCTCCGTTACCGACCTTCCTCCACTCACTGTCACAATTGGTCCTCATCCCCTTCAGCTTGTTGAGTCCACCAAACTCCTCGGAATCACTGTGGACAACAAGCTGAACTGGAAGAAACATGTGTCTACCACAGTCAGGACCGCCACATACAAGTTGTTTATGCTAAGGCGGCTGAGATCCCTGGGGGCGCCGGAGAATGAGCTGAAGAGTATATATAACATCTTCATACTCCCTAAGCTCACCTACGCCTCTCCCGCCTGGGCCTCCTCTCTAACCCTGACACAACAACGTCAATTGGAGAGAGTGCAGAGGAGGGAATGCAGGATCATCCTGGGTGGCACATACCCAGGGTACGAGGAAGCTCTCACCACCCTTAGCATACCTGCACTTTCAACCCACCACTACAACACACTCAAGCAATTTGCATCTAAGCTGCTTGTTCACCCACGACACAGAAACTTACTTCCACCAGACGCCCCTAGACCAACACGTGCAGCTCGTCACTTCAACACACTCCAACCAATAAGGGCAAGAACTGACAGATACAAAAATAGTCCTATCCCAACCATTGTAAATATTAATAATGTGTAATGACGGCCTGTCACACCATATATACGCGCCCACCTTTAATAATGTATGCATAAGTGTGTGTGTGTGTGTGTATTAGAATATATGTATGTATTTGCTTGAGTTTGTTTATGTATATGTGTATATTATTATGTATATGTGCATTTATGTATGTACAGTATATGTGTATGTATGTGTGCGTATATGTGTATGTATGTATGCGTTAATTATCTATATACCGGTATGTATGTGTCTATAGTGTATACTGTTTGTGGTTTCGAGGCTCGAACCCGGCTGAGAGTATTCTATCACACACACACACACACACAAACAAACAAACAAACAAACAAACACACACACACACCTACACTAAAGAATGTCCCATATACTATAATTCCCCGCAGCTGTCTCTACTTATTTTATATTCTTCTTTTGTTCTCTACCGAGGATTACCTCCCATTGTAGTAGGCTTTACCTGACCCTACCTGTACGGACCCGTAGGCCGTTTCGCCTTAACCCTTTTCAAACTCCTCATTTGATCTCTTCCGACGTTTGACATTCCATTCTAATTGGCTTTACCTGACCTACAGTCCGTTGCCCCATTAACCCTTTTCCAATTCCCTCATTTAATCTCTCCCAAGGATTTAACTCATTATTAGCCTCACCTGACCCTACCAGAACAGTTTTTGTATGTATGTATGTTTGTTTGCATACGTGAGCGTTTATGTATACGGGCATGTGCACACTTATTGCATGTTCTTATGTTCTTATAATAATGTATGTATATATATGCGTATGTATGTGTGTACGTATGTGTATATATATATGATCTGTATATACATAAGTAAAATAAATGTGTACTGTATATGCACTGTAAATCACTTACTCTCATGGTTAATATGTGATAATTTGTATTTTTCACTAGCATAATTATTGTATTAATTTCTTTTTTTAATGTAAAGTATATTATACCCACACATTGTATACTGAGCTTACCATTTTCATATCTGTACATCTCATGTTCATCCACTAAATTATAAAATGTGTATTTTCAGCTCATGAGGCTGCCATTCTTTAATAAACCGTTTATTATTATTATTATACACACACACACACACACACACACACACACACATACAAAAACACACGCACACACACATACACACACACATATTTCTGGACATTTATTCGAAGCTTTTTGCAGCGGCATAGGGCGACTAGACTTGAGGGGCGTTTTTTTTCTGGACCCTTTTATCCCCCATGTTTAGCCCCATTATTTTAACGATTTTGAGACTTTTGTGCCATTGTGGACAATATTAGACGGTTTTATTCAGCTTAGGAAGGATCCGTTGTAGCTCAAAGGATTACACGAGGTAGACTGTAGCCTCGTTTTAAAGTGTTAAGAGGTCCTTCCTAAGCTGAACACAATCATCTAATAGCGTTGTGGTGGTGGTGGTGGTGTGTGGGTGTTGAAGGGTTGAGGGGCCGGGTCCTCCTCTGGCGTGGGTGGGTGATTGTGTTGAAAGTGGCGTTAACCCTTTGAGTACCAGCGACGTGTGTAATATTTTACTCTAGCTATATTTAGACGATTTTATGCAGCTTTGGAAGGATCTGTGGTAGCTTAAAGGGCTGATTGAGATAGTTTGAAGCCTTATTATTACGAGAGGTCCTTCCTGATCTGAAGAATATCGTCTAAGAGTTGCCAACATATAATGGAAAGGACATCACCGGTACTGTAAGGGTTAAGGAAGGGGTTTCTTTGATTTAGTTTCTCTTATTCCCTCTCACTCACTCTCACACTCACTCCCTCACTCTCATTCTTACTTACACACACCCAGTCTCTCTCTCTCTCTGTATGTACGCCTTTGTGTATGTGTGTGTGTGTTAGTGTGAGTGTTTGTGTGTGTGTTAGTGTGAGTGTGTGTGTGTGTTTGTATGTGTGTATATATATGTGGATGCGTGCCTGAGTGTGTGTATATGTGTGTTTGCGTATGTATGTGTGTGTGTATGTATGTGAGTGTACGTACAGTATGTGTGTATGTATGTGAGTGTACGTATGTGTGTATGTATGTACAGTACGTGTTGTGTACGCGTGTTTGAAGTGTCTCCAATAGTTTGTGTAGTTTTTACCCCTTTCATCCTAGCGACCCTTTTTGTTTTAAATTGTTCATAGCTACGACCAGGCGACTATAAATTACCTTGCAGGGAAAATTGAATTAATGTTATCTTATTATTATTATTAATATTATCATTAATATTGTTTTATATTTATCTATATATTTTTGTTCAATATTTTCCCAAGTAATTAACAATTTGATCTTAAAGGTAGTTGGCATTATTTCCCTATAATGAACATATAATACATTTTATCTGGTGACAATTGGATAGTTAGGGGAATATATATACAGTATATATACCGTATATATATATATATATGTGTGTGTGTGTGTGTGTTATAACAATAGGCTTTCACCTTGACCTGACCTGACCAGACCAGATGGCTGGAGTAAAATAGGAAAAAGAGAGAGAAGAATTTATTATAAATGTTTGCACTGAACACCCAAATGTATCTGTAAATATTCCCGAACCTCCATCAAAAAGGTTTATTATTATTGTTAGTTAATGGACAGACACCCCTAAAGCCGGATTTACCAACAAGCCAGCCTAACCCACTCTGGTAGAGAGAGAGAGAGAGAGAGAGAGAGAGAGAGCCTGCATATAGTCAGAGAGATCGTTCACATTTTTGCTATGGTCGCTATTTTGGGGCCGACATTGTTAAGGGGGTACCGGTATTGTTGTTTTTCTTTTTCGTTTTGTCTGGTCCGATTTGGCAATGGATTTGATTTTAACAATTCCATTGTTAAAATCAAATAGCATGGAGGAAGTGGAAGAGGTCAGTGTTTAAAGAAGAGATGTGTGCAGCATGTGAGGAGGTATGTGGAGTTAGGAGAAGAGGGAGGGGATTGAAGGTTACAGCATGGTGGACAGAAGAGGTTAACCTATATTACCTTTGGTAGTTTGTTATATTGTGTGTATCATTTGTAATTTTTAGATCACTGATGTCGAAATGTTTGAAAAATAGAAAGGAAGATGGTGCTTTTTACTATATCTCTTGTTATATCATTCTCTTGAATTTTGAGGTTCCCTGCTAACACCTCTGTATCCGTTTTATTTCTTTGTATAAGATCACGGAGAGGAACATAATTTATGTGGACAACTGTACATGTGGCAAACTAAGGACCTGCACTTAGAGGTAATTGAGAAAACAAAATTGATAAATATACTGGATACGTACACACACACACACACACACACACACACACACACACACACACACACACACACACAATTACTCTCACAAACTCAGATTCAAATGTACACACTATATTTATGGATAGTAAGAAATTATTGCCCAATGCCCCATATAATTACATAATTGAAGTATCTAGATTTATAGATGAATATACCGGTACAGTAACGTTGATTAGTCCCTCCCCTCCCCTTTCGCCATTTTATTGTTCTTATTCATATTAATTATTATTCTCGACATCCCCCCCAACCCCTCTCTCTCTCTCTCTCTCTCTCTCTCTCTCTCTCTCAATCTCTCCTCCTATCCTCTCCTCTCTCTCTGTCCTCTCTCTCTTCTCTCTCTCCCTCTCGCTCTTCTCTCTCTCTCTCTCTCTCTCTCTCTCTCTCTCCTCTCAGCCTCTTACCCTGATGAGCCGGTGAGGTAAAAGTTGTGAATTAAGGTAAAGTTGAAGGCAGGTGCAGTCTTTGAGAGAGAGAGAGAGAGAGAGAGAGAGAGAGAGAGAGAGAGAGAGAGAGAGAGAAGGCAGGTGCAGTCTTTGAGAGAGAGAGAGAGAGAGAGAAGGCAGGTGCAGTCTTTTCTGAGAGAGAGAGAGAGAACAAAAAAACAATCTTCCCCCTAATACGGTATTTAGAAACGCATTATGGCTGAATATGCAGTCATGAAATCGACCGTTCTAGTACAGTTGCATTTTATTACTTTATTCTGGCTAACTATAGTCGATTTTATTCAGCCTGGAAGTAAGCTTAGGAAGGACCTCTAACCATGAAAAGGCTACAGACTATCTCAATCCATCATTTTAACGACCACACATCCTCCCCAAGCTGAATAAAATCGTCTTAATAGTTGCCAGAATAGGATGCTCAGGACGTACCCGGTATTGAATGGGTTAAAATAATGACGTCATACTTGTGAAGTGGGCCATTAATACTTAAGGGGAGGCTGATGGACTGTTGAGGTTAAGGGGAGATGGGTCGTTTTTCTGGTCCCCTTTCTTCCTCGTGTTAAACCCCATTTGTTTTGAGATTGTTAGACGTTCGGCCCATTAGTTTGGGGATTTTAACACCTTTCGCCCTATTTCGTTGTCATTTTAAGACCTTTCGTGCCATTTAGGTGTCGATTAGAGCCTGAAATGTTAAGAGGAACCGAAATTTTCTACCGAAAAATGTACAAATTTATCTTGAAGGGGGGTCTAGGGGGTGTTTTTCGAAGCTTGATGGGGGTCTAGCGAGAAAACTAAGAAATAAATGAATAAATTAATTAATAGAAAAAAAGGTCCGCCTCCCCTTAAAATAATGAAAACTCTTCGGATAAAACCAGCCCGATTTCAGTGTTTTTGGGATTGATCGGGAAATTCAATTCTTTTTAATAGTTACTGCTGCACGTAATGACAAAAAGTGTATTGTCATTTACCCCTGGCTAGTGTATCTCTATTGCTAGCTATTGAAGTGAGAGAGAGAGAGAGAGAGAGAGAGAGAGAGAGAGAGAGAGAGAGAGAGAGAGAGAGAGAGAAGAGGAAGAGGGAAAGAAAGGGATAGATTGATTGATGGATGAATGGATAGATAGATAGAAAGATAGGTAAACAGTAAGAGAGAGAGAAGAGGGAAAGAAAAAGATAGATTGATGGATGGATTAATAGATAGATAGATAAAAAGTGAGAGTACAAAGTACAAAGGAAATAAAGCAACAACAGGTCTAGTGACCCTTCTAGGCTGCTTTTCCTCCAAAACAATGAGGATCTAGTGTCCAAACAGTGGTTTAGAGTGTTTTTTTTTTTTTTTTTTCTATATCCCAACTACTCCCTCTCGGGCATAGGCTGAGAGCCTTTACACTACACCGCTGAACACGGTGAGGCCCGTGAGGTCTTGTTCCAGTCTAGGGAGTGAGACATGCGAAGCACCCCGGCTCGAAGCAATTCCATCTCTGAAGCCGCTTCGCCTCTGAGCTTCACAGTCTCATCCCCCACACTCCGACCCGCACTCTCAGAACGCCACCTATTGAGCAATGTACTCACTACAGTGCATTCATTCGACATATATCGACAGGCCCCGCCCACTTCCCCAACCGTTATCATACGGCTGGCATGACTGTGCGAGGTAGGAGTGTCCAACAGTTCGTCAAACGTCAGTTCAGTTCCCTCCCGTCTTCTGAAGAGGGAAGTACGCTCATATTAAATGTACGCGGCGCTGAGCAAAAAAAATAACCCTCCAACGTCGTCACTGTTGACTGTGGAGAGAGAGACACATCTCCCGTACCAAACTATTATGTATCTATAAAGCACAACAGGATATTATGAATCTATTAAAAGACTGTTCTTCGTTTTACATTGCATGTATCATTTATTGAGCTAACAAAATCGGAAATGGAAAATCTGTTTCTGTTCGGTAGTTGGAGGCGAGATTGTTTACACTTCTTTCGAAAGTCGCTTCAAAGCCCACTGCTCTCCCCTGGCTAAATGATGTGAAGCCAATTCTTTAATATGTATATGAGCTATTGAACTATCTCACTTGACACTATGTAGGCTATATGAAACTATAGGCTATACAGGGTGTATTTACTTTTCGACTCAAAACTTTACCAGTAAGCCTAGGCGGCTAGGCCTATTATTTCGGTCGATCCGTTTCGGGCGCAGTGCTATCGATCGATGGCGCAGATCCGGCATTGCTCAACCACTACCAGTGTGAGTTAATTTACGTTTGTGTCTTATTTGTATACATTAAATGTATTTTGTGTGGTAGATTAGGTTATAGTAAAGAGTAACTGCAAATATGCATGTACAGTATTAAAGCGCTCTAACATCGTATAATTAATTTTACTTGGAGCTCTTATCAGCTCCGTGGTAAGGTGACAAGTAACTTGTCCGAGATTGCGGTATGATAAGCTCTACTTCGTCTACGGCGCTGGTGGAAGCGGGCGGGGCCTGTCGATATATGTCGAATGAATGCACTGTAGGCATTGCCCCCCTGTAACATATTTTGAATATGGGAATATTCATACAATGCTATTTAATCAGGGAACAATGAGGGTGTATTTTTTTGGCATTTCGGTGTGTTGTGGTAATGCACTGAAACTAGGTACAGCACAAATTCCATCCCAATAATATCTTCCCATTGACATATTGGGATTCGAACCCGGATCCATTGGATTACCAGTCCAGTGGCATTGGAAAGGGAACTACTGCCCTGGAACTAAAGTCCGTGGCAGGATTAGGAAGTTAGTAGGGGACAGATGGGTTAGTAACTGAGGGGAGGATAAAATAAAGTTATTCATTTACAAACTCAGTCAGTCGCGGGTTTGATGCGAGATATTTGTCTAGGCGAAGTTTAAATGAATCAACGGTGCTGCAGTCTATAACATCTCGGTGAGAGCAAGGGAAGTGGGAGAGAGATTGATAGATAGATACAGTATATAGATAGAAAACATGTGAGAGAGAGAGAGGGAGAGAGATTGAGAGAGAGAGAGAGAGAGAGATCAAGCCTACATTAAAGGAGGGTATAAATCGTGAACCAAACAACCTAACTTGGCAACCCTCCCAAGGTTACCCTAGTTGCCAGGCAGCGACTTGTGCTTTAATGGTATTTTTATGTATATTATCTTCTATATAATTATATTCTTCGCTTCTATTTATTTTATCTATCTATGTGTATATCTATCTATCTATCTATCTGTCTGTCTATCCCTATGTATGTATATAATTATGTATATAATTATGTATGCATGTATCTATCTATCTATATATATCTACCTATCTGTCTATATATATCAATCAATCCATCTATCTATCTATCTACCTATCTACTGTATCTATCAACAGTTGATATATGTTTTTTGTCTTTAGCCGGGAATCGAACCCACGACCTTAGGAGTGAGAGCCAGGCATCCCAGTAACCATGCCATACCCTCATTAAGGGGGTAGTACTCGCTTTTTCTGGACCCCCTTCTCCTTCATGTTTAGCATATTAGTTTTGAGATTTTAAGACGTTCGTTCCGTTAGTTTGGCGATTTTGAGACCTTTCGCCATATTTTGTTGTTAATATTAAAACCTTTCGTGCCCTTTAGGTGTCGATTTTTTTCCTGACGAGCGATAGCGAGCCTCTAATTTTAGAAGGAACCGGCCGAAAAATGTACACATTTTTCTTGAAAGGGGGTCTAGGGTGTGTTTTTTTAAGCTTGATGGCGATCTAGCGAGGAAACTAGAAAATACATTAATAAATATATATATATATATATATATATAGACCAAAAACCAAGCACTACCCCCTTAAGCCCATGACACCATTATCCAATACTAAATAAGTATATATCTCGCATGAAGATAGTATTACCATAACCAATCACACAGTGTAGAATCATGTGCCAGAGTATGTACAATCGGGGGTATTAAGTGTTGTCATAGATTCCAGTGGTCTTCGCTCAAAAAGTGTTATTGGTATCTTTATAGTTACTGGGAAAAGTACTTATCCCTCAGAGTATTAGTCAGTGTACGAAACTTTGTGAAATATCTGACAACACTTATTAACCTCGACCGTACAGGCATTCGAATCAGCTTCGAACACAAACGAGACAATGCACGGTTTGATTCTTGACCGAATGCTTCAAAACTTGGCTATGGTGGTTCAAGAATTCAAATTGGTTCAACCCCGTCTGTACTGGCGACGTCTTTTTAATGTTATTCTTGCTATATTTAGACGTTTTTTGTGTAGTTTAAGAAGGATCTGTGGTAGTGAAAGGGTTAACTGAGATAGTTCGAAGCCTGTTAGCTGCTGGTGGCCCTTTTTAAACTGAAAACCAGAATAAAATTATACAGACTTTGCCGGTACAGAAGTGGTTAACCTAATAATGCTTATGATTGTACACTCGGTCCAAAAAGTATCTGCACCCCTACCCTGATAATCTGGTGTGTACAGTTTGGTAGAGTTTGCATATCTACCTGTAGCTATATCCATCTATACTACTATCTACCTATACTACCTAAGACCTACTACCTAAGACCTACTACCTAAGACCTACTACCTAAGACCTACTACCTAAGACCTACGACCTATACTACCAAGCTATACACAGCAGAGTATCAGGGTAGGGGTGCTGATACCTTTTTGACCGATCGTACGTATATATTATACTCCAAGACCTAGACAACTCAAGCATGAAGCAATATTTTAATATATCCAGAGCTTTATTTTGGTTCATTGATATGTTTTAAAACTCACAAAGACACTATAATCGTGGGTTCGGTTCCAGGCTAGGGACAAATACATTTGTATGTATACTTTGATCAATAATTGGTATCAGCAATATCTAAGCTTCCTTTCTTCATATCGAGTAAAATACACACACATGTTCCTACACTTACCCACCCTATTCAACATCTGACAGACATTAATACAGCACAGAACAAGCCAAACGTAATGACAGCTGGGACATGACTTATTAGCGCAACCGTACTCACGTGTATATCTACTTCCAAACATATCAATAAATATATTAGTGGAATTAAAATATAGTATGATCAACATTGGAGTGTTGTTTCTTTTGAAGTAATTAATTCATATGATCAATTAATAGTGTTATTGCAATTTATTCCTGCAAGTCAAACCTAGCATTTTATCTTCCAAACATAAAATCAAGTAGTTTATTCAAATCCACGCGAGCAATTCTGCAATGACATTCACTATTATTTTCTAGCTTTTGCAAAATACATACAGAGAGAATATTTTATGAGAGATTATTTGGCAATAAATTGATTGATATATATATGATACATGAAATACAGCTGGGTATAAATCGAATTAGCTTAACAAACTCAGTCATTTTTAATTACATTACAACAATGTTAGGGTGAAAATAAACTCTGAATTGTCACAGTACAGAGCATGCATATAATCTATTTAAGGGGGGTGACCTGCTTTTTGTTATTTCTGTCCTTTTCTCTCTTTCTCTGGCTTGTATCCATTCGGCCCCATTCAGCCTACTGTTTTAAGACGTTTATCCCCATCCAGGTGTTATTTTTTTACTGGTGAGCGGTAGCGAGCCAGCATATTTTTTATTTTTGTTTGACAGCAGGCTAAATTTGTACATTTTTCGATAGAAAATGTCTCCGGCGAAGCCGGATTTCTTCATATAATGCTGGCTCGCTATCGCTCGCCAGGAATAAATCGACACCTAGATGGGGATAAACGCCTTAAAATAGTTGGCTGAATGGGGCCGAATGGATACAAGCCAGAGAAAGAGAGAAATGGACAGAAATAACAAAAAGCAGGTCACCCCCCTTAAATAGAGTATATATCCATGATTTGACAGAGCCCGAATAGGGACAACACAACAGAAAACAATGAACACACAAAAAACAAAATACACATGTGTGTGAATTTGTATTTTGTTATTGTGTGTTCGTTGTTTTATGTTGTGTTGTCCCTATTCGGGCTCTGTCTTGAGTCGGCCAGCCTCAAAAAATAAAATAAAAAATAAATAAATAAATAAATAAATGGGGATTGGACCAGAGTATATACAGTACATACATACATACATACATCCATGATTTGCACTGTATGTACGGGCATATATGTATAATGTATGTATGTATGTGTGTGTATATGAGTATAATGTGTACTGTATGTAGGTATGCCTTGACTCCCGAAGTTTTAAAGCAGTTTAAGTCATAGGATGAAGGAAAGATGGATTGAGGGAGAAAGTATTTACACATATACAGGTATACATACACATTACACACACTATCACACACACACACACACACCATCACACACACCATCACATTACACACACACACACAGACACAACATCACTCCATCTCCTACCCACTCCAACTCTCCCATTCTTGTCTCCTTTACTTTACTTTAACTTATTCTAATTTACTGTTAATGGCTTTGGGGAGTAAGAGAGAGAGAGAGAGAGAGAGAGAGAGAGAGAGAGAGAGAGAGAGAGAGAGAGAGAATGCACATGGTAGTCGATATGGTTAAAGAGAGACATAAAAGCTTAATGCAAACATGTAAATATACTTTATAAATATGTAATGGATTAAATATAACAGACAATAGGTACATGTACTTTGTAAATCGTGGTTGGGTGTGGGAAATTCGCAGTTAACCCCTTCACCACCATGACGTAATTTGCATCATATTCTGGTTACCATTAGACGATTTTCTTTAGTTTGTAGTCTATCTATACGACTCAAATGGCTAAATACGATCTCAATAACCCCTCCTATAACATTATAGTAACACAGGTCCTTCTTAAGGGGAGGTTTTTAGTTGATCCCCTAGACTTCCATCAAGCTTAAAATTACTCCCCCTAGACCCCCTTTCAAGATAAATTTGTACATTTTTCGGTAGAAAAATGTCCCGGCCGAAGGCCGGTTCCCCTTAAATTACAGGCTCGCTATCGCTCGCCAGGAAAAAATCGACACCTAAATGGCACGAATGGTCTTAAAATTGACAGAAATGGGGCGAGGGTTCTTAAAATCGCCAAACTAATGGGGCGAACGTCTTAAAATCTCAAAAGCAATGGGGCTAAACATGAGGGAGAAAGGGGTCAAGAAAAAAGTCCCTCAAGTGGATATCTCCCCTTAAACTGCATAAAAACATCCAATTTTAGCCAACGTCATGGGGCTGAAGGGTCACTGAATTAATTAGACTTACGGATTTATTGAAACACTAAAACCTTCCACTAACCTGTAACTCCAACGAGGCCCAAATATTCACACACAGGCCAACAAACGGCATCAGGAACCGGCCATACATTCAGTCATTATACAGGCCAAGATAGTTTCATGGCTTGTCAGTGGATTTATTGCATAGTACGGAACTAACTCGCATGCAAATTATATCCCCATCCCGCTTTTATTCTCCCTAGATGTATTATTCTCCCTAGATGTATTATTCTCCCTAGATGTATTATTCTCCCTAGATGTATTATTCTCCCTAGATGTATTATTCTCCCTAGATGTATTATTCTCCCTAGATGTATTATTCTCCCTAGATGTATTATTCTCCCTAGATGTATTATTCTCCCTAGATGTATTATTCTCCCTAGATGTATTATTCTCCCTAGATGTATTATTCTCCCTAGATGTATTATTCTCCCTAGATGTATCGGAAACAAGGCCACCATTTCATACAACTTAGGGGGAGACTGGCTGTTTGTTTGGTCTATTAATTCATGTATTCATATATTTGTTTAGTTTCCTCCCCAGACCTCCATTAAGCTTATAAAAACACCCCCTAGACCCCCCTTCATGATAAATTTGTAAATTTTTCGGTAGAAAAATTTCCCGGTCGAAGGCCGATTCCTCTTAAAAAGGAAGGCTCGCTATCGCTCGCCAGGAAATAATCGACACCTAAATGGCACGAAAGGTCTTTAAATTGACAACGAAATGGGGCGAAAGGTGTTAAAATCGCCAAACAAATGGGCCGAACGTCTTATAATCTCAAAACTAGTGGGGCTAAACATTAGGGAGAAGGGGGGGGGGGGGGGGCAGAAAAACGGTCTGCCTCCCCTTAAGAAGGATCTGTGGGAATTATATGCCTGGAAGACTATCTTAATTGACCACTTGCAAGCTTCAGGCTATAAGGAAGTTGGAGCTGTAAACATCGATATTAAGCCGAATTACCAGCTAAAATACGGCCGTAATGCATTTATTAACTCTTTGAGGACAAGCGACGTGTGTTATATGGTATTCTAACTATATATAGACGATATTATGAAGCTTAGGAAGGATCTGTGGTAGTTAAAAGGCTTGGTCGAAATAGTTTGAAGCCTTATTATTGCTAGAGGTCTTTCTTAAGGGGAGGTATTTAGTTGATTCCCTAGACTTCCATCAAGCTTAAAATTACTCCCCCTTGACCCCCTTTCAAGATAAATTTGTACATTTTTCGGTAGAAAAATTTCCCGGCCGAAGGCCGGTTCCGCTTAAATTACAGGCTCGCTATCGCTCGCCAGGAAAAAATCTACACCTAAATGGCACGAATGGTCTTAAAATTGACAGAAATGGGGCGAGGGTTCTTAAAATCGCCAAACTAATGGGGCAAGCGTCTTTAAATCTCACAAGCAATTGGGCTAAACGTGAGGGATAAAGAGGTTCAGAAAAAATCCTCCAGGTGGAAATCTCCCCTTAAGGTGACTATAATCGTCGAAGAGTTGCCAGAATGTGATAACAAATGACGTCCCGGGTACTGAAGGGGTTAATCCATCAAACCCAATTCAACAGACTTTCTACCCATCAGATACCGACATTATTATTATTATTATGGCATTTCGGCTGTACTGCATCGATGTTTACGGCTTCAACTTCCTTATAGCCTGCAACAAGCAAGTGGTCAATTAAGGGGGGTGACCTGCTTTAAGGGGGGTGACCTGCTGTAAGGGGGGTGACCTGCTTTTTGTTATTTCTGTCCTTATCTCTCTTTCTCTGGCTTGTATCCATTCGGCCCTATTCAGCCAACTATTTTAAGACGTTTATCCCCATCTAGGTGTCGATTTCTTCCTGGCGAGCGATAGCGAGCCAGTATTATATGAAGAAATCCGGCTTCGCCGGAGACATTTTTCTATCGAAAAATGTACAAATTTAGCCTGCTGTCAAACAAAGATAAAAAATATGCTGGCTCGCTACCGCTCACCAGTAAGAAATTGACACCTGGATGGGGATAAACTTCTTAAAACAGTAGGCTGAATGGGGCCAAATGGATACAAGCCAGAGAAAGATAGAAAAGGACAGAACAAAAACAGGTCACCCCCCTTAACCCTCTGACTTCCATAATCCAAATATAATCGTGTAATCGTAGCCAGAAAATACAAGAAACATGTATAATCGTGTTTTATAAGAGTGTTGGATGTAGCTGTATCCCTGTTGCCGAGGTTTTCACAGTTTTTGCAAGTTATCTTTAACTTTGGGCTTGCTTTGATCTAGTGTGCGTCTAGTTTGTTTGGTCTGCTTTCCCTGTCTCTCTCTCTCTCTCTCTCTCTCTCTCTCTCTCTCTCTCTCTCTCTCTCTCTCTCTCTCTCTCTCTCTCTCTCATAACATGGATTAGTATAAGTGAGTATAACTGAAATTAAACCGAGGAAAATAATAGTTTATATGCAACTGAGGGAGAGAGAGAGAGAGAGAGAGAGAGAGATAGATAGATAGATAGATAGATAGATAGATAGAGAGATATAAGGAGTACAAAGGAAATCAAGCAACAACAGGTCTAGTGACCCTTCTAGGTTGCTTGTCCTCCAAAACACTGACGATCAAGTGTCCAAACAGTGGTTTAGAGTGGGTAAGGGAACATTGGAAAGGGAATTACTGCCCTGGAACTAATATCCGTGGCAGGATTAGGAAGTTAGTAGGGGACAGATGGGTTTGTAACTGAGGGGGGGATAAAATAAAGTTATTCATTTACAAACGCAGTCAGTCGCGGGTTTGATGCGAGATATTTGTCTAGGCGGAGTTTAAATGAATCAACGGTGATGCAGTCTATAACGTTTCGGGGAAGCCCATTCCACAAGTTGACAACTCGATTGAAGAAGAAATTCTTAGATTCGTGTGAGTTAAAAGATTTACCAATAATTTTGCAACCGTTTCCCCGCGTGTAATTAGATTGGTCGATAGTGAAGTACTTACTACAGTTCATATTGTCGATGCCTTTGATGATTTTGAACACTTGAATTAAGTCACCTCTTAATCTGCGCTGGGTTAAAGGAAATAGATTTAATTCTCTAAGACGCTCTTCGTATGGTTTGTTCTTTAGGCTAGGTATCATTTTGGTAACTCTACGTTGAACTCGTTCTAGCTTGTTTATATCTTTTTGGAAATAAGGGCACCAGGATTGAACGCAGTATTCCAGAAGAGGGCGGACTATGGAATTGTAAAGGGTTAGGATAACTTCTTTGGATTTATGCTCAAATGACCTGCCTATAAAGCCAATTATTTTGTTTGCCTTCTTAACAACTTCTGAACATTGTTGACTCGGTTTTAGGTTACTCGATATTGTTACTCCCAGATCGGTTTCTCTGTTTACATTCTTAAGCTGAGTGCCATTCATCGAATAGTTTGCTTTCTCGTTTAGGTATCCGATATGTAGTACTTTACATTTATCCGCATTGAAACTCATTTGCCAAATTTGGGCCCAACATGACAATTTATCTAGATTGTGTTGCATATCGTCAACTTGTTCTTTTGAGAGTACGCTATTTGCCATTTTTGTATCGTCAGCAAATTTTGAGATTGTACAGGTGAGACCCTCATCTATGTCGTTGATGTAAATTAGAAAGAGAATTGGTCCTAATACCGATCCCTGGGGTACCCCGCTACTTACATTGGTCCATTTAGATGCCTTACCGTTTATGACTACTCTTTGCTTTCTGTCGCTGAGCCAATTTTCTATCCATTTCAACACACCGTCTTGTATTCCATGCGCTTTTAGTTTTAGCAGTAAACGTTTGTGGGGAACTTTGTCAAAGGCCTTTTGAAAATCAAGGTATATAATATCTACAGCTTTACTCTCATAGTAGAGGTTGAGGATATCGTGGAAGAAGTCTAAGAGGTTTGTTAAACAGGAACGTTTTTTACGAAAGCCGTGTTGAGTATCTTTAAGTATGTTATTTTCCTCTAAGTGATTTACGAGTCTGTCTCGTATGACCGTTTCTAGCATTTTACATACAACTGAGGTTAAGCTAATTGGACGATAGTTACTGGGTAGGGATTTGCTGCCTTTTTTTAATATCGGTGTTACGTTGGCTAGCTTCCACTGATCAGGCATAGTTCCAGACTGCAAGGATTTATTGAATAGTAATGCCAGTGGTTTGGAGAGCTCATCCTTAGCTTTCTTTAGAACTCTAGGCGAGATTGTATCCGGTCCAGGCGTTTTATTTACCGTGAGTTTATCTAAACAATTCAATACTTCTCTCTGTAACGGTGATATTGCTTAGAACATCTGAATTATCAATCTGAATTGGCGATGGTGTAGGGATATCACTGAGGTCTTCTGTTGTAAAAACTGATGCAAAGAAGGTATTGAGGGCATTACTCATTTGTACTTCGTCTTTGGTGTATTCTCCATTTTCATCGACTAATGGTCCAACAATTGAAGTAACTACTTTTTTCTTTCTGATATAACTATAGAATTCTTTCGGGTTTGTTTTACTTTGATTCGCAATATGTAACTCTAAGGTCTTTTTACTTTGCTTAATTAACTTTTTGGCTTTGCGTCGTAGCTCTACAAATTTCACCCGTTCTTCGTCATTTTGTGAGGATTTTAATCTATCATTAGCAAATTTTTTAGCAAGCAGGCAGTTTGAAATATCTTTATTCCACCATTTGGGCTTATTATTATGGCCTGGACGCCGTATTTTCGATGGTATGCAGTCTTGCACTGCTTTTAGGTAAGTGGTTTCGGATAACTTCCAAGATGTATTTATGTCGTTATTGTTAATTAAAAAGCTCCAGTCAGTTTCTTTAAACATAGCTCTAAGTTTATGGAAGTTTGCTTTCTTGAAATTAGGGACTTTTTCGATGCTACTATTTGGTTCGTTACTAGTAAACTTTAAAGTGAAAGTTATCGTACGATGGTCGCTGTTACTGAATTCATCACCAACATTTCAAATTCTCTATTAATTCTTCTTTTGTTGCAAGTACAATGTCAAGAACGTTATTACCACGGTCGGCGTTCGAACAAATTGATAAAGCGAACTCTCTTGCAAGTTCGTATACAAGTCATGTCCGGAGTGTGAAGTAAGAGTATCGCCCCACTTGGTCTCGGGTAAATTAAAGTCGCCAAAAATTACGGTATCTTGTGAGTTACTTACATCTGCAATTTGTTCGTAAATTTCTCGGTCAGTTTGCACTGATTGAGCTGGAGGTCTGTATATTAATGCAAGTATTATTTTTGTACCTTTATTATTCTTTATTAGCACAAAAGATGCGTCGACGTTCACAATTTGAGGTTTTGACAAGAGGGTAGGGTTAAGACTTCTTTGATATAAAGTAAAACGCCACCTCCATTTCGATTTATTCGGCTTTTCTCAAACATTACATAACCGGGAAGTGAATACTCTGCTAAAAAGTCTCTATCTTCTGTATTGAGCCAAGATTCTGTTATGCCAATCACATCATAATTTTCTGTAAACACTAGCTCCTCTAAATCTGAAAATTTATTGCGTATGCTACGAGCGTTTGCATAGAAAACCTTTAAATTTATTATTTTAGAACTCACGGAACCCTCTTTAATAATATTTTTGGTTCTTGTCGGATCTACATTTATGTTCATGGCTGTCCTCGGTCCTCGCTGTCTTCGGTCCTTATCGCTGGTGGTCCTCGGTTGCCTCTGTTTTTTTCTTGGCGTTGGATGATTTATGTCACTGCTGCTTCTTCTCGGATGGCGTTTTTGATCCATGGCTGCGGACTGCTTCGTGTAGGAGACGACCCATGCGTGCTGAACCCACAGGGTTTAGATGAGTGCCATCCTTGCGGAACAGAGTAGGCTGGTTGTAGAAGTTGTCCCAGAGGTTGATGAATTCAACTTCTTCCCTCAGACACAAATATTTTAGTCGGCTATTTGTGCTGAAGCCTTGTTGTAGAATTTGTCAGGTGCGTCGATCTTGGGGAGAATGCCTGAGATGATGATATTCCTTGACTTGTTTTTGTAGTGCTGGATCATCTTGCGATATTTCTCCATCAACTCTTCGGATCTGGTGCGCATGACGTCATTTGAACCAGCATGGATGACAAAAAGGGTATTTTCATTTGCATCCTTTGTGGTATCTTCGAAGGCTTCCACAATGTCGTCCAGTCCAGCTCCTGGGATGCAAATCTTTTTCGTTGATTTGGGACTCTGTCGCAGAACTCTTCGACCTGTCCTCGTAGGATGGAATCCCCAACGAGCCTGGTCTCTTCTGGTTCGTCTTCCATCTCTACCAATATCTCAAATCTGTTTGACATTGTGACTGGTAGATGAGACCTTTTCTGCGTGGACGTGCCACCGTTCCTCACTGGTGTAAATCCGGAAACCTGTGGTGGCGGGACTCTACGTACAGGTCGGGGAGAGGAGTGGTTTTGAACGGGGGCGAGGGGTTGGTACTGTTCGTGCTAGCAGGCTTCTTGCACGAGGAGTGGGGGAGAGACTAAGGTGAACAGGGCGGCTGTCCTGGTTTGATGTCGGCTCAGGTTCGTCAGAAGCATCTGCTGCAGTGTCTACTGCAGGTGTTGGACTGTTGGCAGATGACGTTGGGGCGGTGGTGGATGCTGGAGTTGAAACAATTGGAGTTAGTGATACTCCAACGTTGAGTGTTACAAACTCTTGGAGTGATTCCAGCTTCCTGGTGAGGGCGTTGATCTTGTAGTGGGCTTCATCCAATTTTGCTGTCAAATCCTCTCGTTGCTGGCAGAGTCGGCAGACTTGTGGATCGGCAGGAGCAAACATGGAAGCACCAAACCTACCGGCGCAGTTCGTACAGGCACGAGGCATAGTGACGATCACTTTCTTCAGATCAGTTCACCCACTTAAAAACACTTAACTCACTTTAAAAACACTAAACTCACTTTAAAAACACTTCACTCCCTTCAGGTCGTTTCACTTACTTAAATAGGCCTAACCGAAAACAAAAATGATGAAATACACACAAATAGGTTATCAGCGGTGATAGCCTAACCAAAAATTAAAACAAAACAAAATTAAATTTGAATACGCAGGGATAGCCGAACCGAAAACAATTTTATGTTTATTTAAACAGAAATAGGCCACCAGGGGTTATAGCCTATCCTAACCGAAAACAAAAATTATGAAATACCGGTACGCAGAAATAGGCCACCAGCGGTGATAGCCTAACTGAAAATTTAAAAATTGAAGTACGCAGAAATAGGCCACCAGGGATGATAGCCTAGACTAACCGAAAACAAAAATTATGAAATACCGGTACACAGAAATAGGCCACCAGCAGTGATAGCCTAGACTAACCGAAAACAAAAATAACCAAAAACAAAAATTATGAAATACCGGTACGCAGAAATAGGCCACCAGCGGTGATAGCCTAGACTAACCGAAAACAAAAATGATGAAATACCGGTACGCAGAAATAGGCCACCAGCGGTGATAGCCTAACTGAAAATTTAAAAATTGAAGTACGCAGAAATAGGCCACCAGGGATGATAGCCTAGACTAACCTAAAACAAAAATACCCGAAAACAAAAATTATGAAATACCGGTACGCAGAAATAGGCCACCAGCGGTGATAGCCTAACTGAAAATTTAAAAATTGAAGTACCGTACACAGAAATAGGCCACCAGGGATGATAGCCTAGACTAACCGAAAACAAAAATAACCAAAAACAAAAAGTATGAAATATGCAGAAGTAGGCTACCAGGCGTGATAACCTACCTAAAAAAGCAAAACAAATATATATATATATATATATATATATATATATATAATAGAATATGTAACTAAATATACAATTCACCAAATAGAGATTATATAAGAATAAAGTGTAACTGCACACAAGGGGTTAATATACTGTATCAACAGATGGCGCTGGTGTCACTGTAGGCTAGTCAAGCAGGATTATATTTAGATAAACAAAGTTATCAGTCAAAGGTTACTACAAGATCATGCAAGCAACAACTAAAATTACAGATATATATAGCTACAGTAGGATACTGAATACGATAACTACTAGAGTTAATAAGAAAATACAAAGCTAGGTCGATTAGAGGTGCGCGTGCATCGTCTGCTACAAGCTAGGATAACAAGGGCACAGGGCCTTGGGTGGGGCTTTTGTTTCCCGGGCGTTTCCGCACCCTCCTCAGCTCCCCGCCTTTGAGTGGCTTCGGTCACCTGGGCATTATTAGTGGTAAGCTGGGAGGGTTCTGTGGGGGCGCTCGGTTATGGCCTTGGCCTTGCTCGGGACCTTGGGGCTGCTCGGCCAGACAGCCTGAGGAACAGCAACAACAACAACAACAACAAATGTAAACAACAATGTTTATCAGTCAGAAAAGCAATAAATAACATGCACGGCAACTACAGAACTATGTGGAGGTTAAACAAGCACTTAACTACTGTTCATGCAATGAATAAAGGGAATTGGGATATGAAATACTCAAATTAGGATCGAGTTTTCTCAGTGGCGATGCGGAGCTGTTGGCGGTGCTACAGCCGGCGGGTGAATGAGAGGTGAAGGAGAGAGAGAGAGAGAGAGAGAGAGAGAGAGAGAGAGAGAGAGAGAGAGAGAGAGAGAGAAATGGATAGAAGGATAGATAGATATAAAAGAGAGAGAGAGAGATAGAGATAGATAGATAGATAGATATATAGAGAGAAAACAAATATAGATAAGTAGATTGATATAAAGAAAGAGAAAGAGAGATATAAGGAGAGAGAGAGAGAGGGGGGGGGCGTAGGGAGGGATGGAGGGATAGATAGATAAATAGATAGAAATATAGATAGATAGATAGATATAACGAGAGAGAGAGAGAGATAGATATATAGATAGATAGATACAGATAAAGAAAGAAAGAGAGAGAGGGAGAGAGAGAGAGAGAGAGGGGGGGGGGGGGACTATACAGTTTACCAATCCAGTTACAAACGTACACAGATCTAACTTTTATTGCCCTACATTTCTGGTTATTTGATATTTTGGGGATTTTACGTACGTGTATGTGTGTGTGTGTGTGTGTGTGTGTGTGTGTGTGTGTGTGTGTGAGACTATTTATTTGTGTATTTATGTTATTGACTGATTTTTATGTGAGTATAAGTGTGTGTGTGTGTGTGTGTGTGTGTGTGTGTGTGTGTGGTCATATATATATTGTGTATTTGTATTATTGATTGTGATTTTATGTGAGTGAGAATGATGGTTGTTTGTGTGCGTGTGTGTGTGTGGGGGGGGGGGGGGTATGGGCATGTGTATGTTGTGTGTGTGTGTGTGTGTCTGTGTGTATGGGTATGCCTGTGCGTATATTGTGTGTGCGTATGCGTGTGGGTTGAGGAAGTAGCCATAAAAGTGAATGTGCGTCCTAAACCTCCCATAAGCGTACACACTATACCTCCCTCACTCACTCTAGCTTACTGACTAACTCTCTCTCTCTCTCACTCACTCACTCACTCACTCACTCACTCACTCACTCACTCACTCACTCTAGCATACTAACTGACACTACACTCATTCTCTCTCTCTCTCTCTCTATCCCTCACTCACTCTAGCATAATAACTGACACTACACACTCTCTCTCTCTCTCTCTCTCTCTCTCTCTCTCTCTCTCTCTCTCTCTCTCTCTCTCTCTCTCTCTCTCTCTCCTGTATATAAATAGCCCTCCTCTATACACTTCCGTCATTAACACTTCCACATAATTACCCCCCGAGTGTTGTAATTTTGTAGTCCCGTTATACTTGTCAATTTGTTCTTGTCTCTCAGTTACATAATCATTTGTTCTTGTCTCTCAGTTACATAATCATTTGTTCTTGTCTCTCAGTTACATAATCATTTCAGCAGTGTTGCTATTTTTGGCGCTATCTTAATTTCTCCTGCCATTATTTTCACCGCCGGAGAGAGAGAGAGAGAGAGAGAGAGAGAGAGAGAGAGAGAGAGAGAGAGAGAGACAGAGAGAGAGAGTGAGTGAGTGAGTGAGTGAGTTTGTCCTATTGTATATTACTGTTCTTCAAGGTATGTATGGCTTTATCTGTGGCCATGGTCGGTATAATTATTTCGTATTTATATGTTGTTTATCTTCTCTCATTACCGTTCTTTTGATTGCTGCATTTTTATCCACTTATTATTTGTATCCACTTATTATTTTTATCCACTTATTATTTTTATCCACTTATTATTTCCTTTCTTTCTCCTTATGGTTTATGTCCGCATTTGTCTAGTATTTTCTTGCCATTATTCCTGTTAACCCTTTCAAGATCCAATACATAATTTTGTTCTATTTTTCGGCTATTATTCGACGATTTTATTTTAGATTTGGAGAGCCATATGAAAGTCAGAGGGTTAATTGACAGACTTTACCCCTTATAATTCCCACAGATCCTTCGTCTACTGATAGCCAGAGTAAACTGTCAACATGCGTCACAATCTTCAAAGGGTTAACTTCTTATTAATTGTCATATTCTTTTGTGCACATATTATTAGTTTTCTGCGTCTCCTTTCTAATTTTCTTCTTTATCCATTTTCGGCTTCATTTGCATCTATATTATTTGACGATCGGACCAGCGTTTCTTCACCCTTTATGTGACAAAATTGTCATTAGATTCTGGCAACTCTAGACGGTTTTCTTCAGCTTAGGAAGGATGTCTTATCAATTAAAAAGCAACAGACTATCTCAATTAATTCTTTTAGCTACCACATACCCTTGCTAAGCTTCACAAATTCGTCTAAATATAGCTAGAATATGTTTAAGGGGAGGTTTTTAGTGTGTTCCCTAGACTTCCATCAAGCTTGAAATTACACCCCCTTGACCCCCTTTCATGATAAATTTGTACATTTTTCGGTAGAAAAATGTCCCGGCCAAAGGCCGGTTCCTCTTAAATTACAGGCTCGCTATCGCTCGCCAGGAAAACATAGACACCTAAATGGGACGAAAGGTCTTAAAAGTGACATAAATGGCGTGAAAGGTCTTAAAATCGCCAAACTAATTGGGCGAACGTCTTAAAATTTCAAAAGCAATGGGGCTAAACATGAGGGAGAAAGGGGTAAAGAAAAAAATCCCTCAAGTGGAAATCCCCCCTTAAAGGGTTAAGTTCCTCAATGACTTCAACATCTGTATTGTTTTGCGTGTTATGGATGGTTGTTATTTTGTTTGGCATTACTCTCCATCTTCTTGTGGGTATTTATCTTGTATATTAATGGGGGAGGGTTGTTTTTTCTGGACCCCCTTTTCCCTCATGTTTAGCCACATTAGTTTTGAGATTTTAAGACTTTTCGCCCCATTTCGTTGTCAATAATAAAACCTTTCGTACAATTTAGGTGTTGATTTTTTGTTCCTGGCGAGCGAAGCGAGCCTGTAATGTAGTAGTAACCGGCTTTTATCGAAACAAATGTGCAAGTTTATCTTGATAAGGGGTTTGGGGTAGTTTTTTATAAGCTTGATGGAGGTCTAGGAAGGAAGCTGACAAAAAAAAAAAAAAAATAATAATAATGATAATAATAATAATGATAATAATAATAATAATGATAATAATACAAAAATATGAATAACTAAGCTAATAAATCCCCCCATCCCCCCTTCAATTGTCCCTGAATCTTGATATTATAACATGTACAATATATCTCCATTATTTCAATATTCTCATTTTCCTGTCTGCATGTTCTGTGTTCATTAATTACCTCTGTCATGTCTGCTTATATATTATCCGACAAATTATATCTTCCTCGTGTTAAGGGGAATTATTTGTATTTTATTTTACTCATCTATCGGTATATATATATATATATATATATATATATATATATATATATATATATATATATATATATATATATACCGGTATATATATATATATATACGATATTCTCATTGTTTCTTCTATTCAACTGCTGAGCTCTGGAACTCTCTCCCAGAATCAGTCTTTCCCTATTCCTATGACTTAAATTGCTTCAAACTCCGTGTGTCCAGGCATTTTAGCTCGAACGTCCCTTGATTTCGGCCCTGTCACTCTTTGAAATCTGGGGGAGGCACTCGCTGCAGGCAGTTATGCTTTTGTCTCCCTCATTCACATAGAAAAAACAAATATATATACTGTATATATATCGTTATATATCTATATATATATATATATATATATAGATAATATATATATATATATATATAGATAATATATATATATATATATATATATATATATATATATATACAGTATATATATATATATATATATATATATATATATATAGTTAGCTCCCTAGGCCCCCCATCAAGCTTTTAATAAATACCCCCAAGACTACCCTTCGAGATAAATGTGTACATTTTTCGGTTGAATAGTCCAAGAACGTTATGAGTGGCTGGATATATCAACCAGTAGCTCTCAACCATGGTCTACAGGTTGAGTCAGCCGGTAGACTATTTCAACCATTAGACCATTTTAACCAGTAGGCCATTTCAACCATTAGACCATTTCAACCATTAGACCATTTTAACCAGTAGGCCATTTCAACCATTAGACCATTTCAACCATTAGACCATTTCAATCAGTACACTATTTCAACCATTAGACCATTTCAATCAGTACACTATTTCAACCATTAGACCATTTCAACCATTAGACCATTTTAATCAGTACACTATTTCAACCATTAGACCATTTCAACCATTAGACCATTTCAACCATTAGACCATTTTAATCAGTACACTATTTCAACCATTTCAACCATTAGACCATTTCAACCATTAGACCATTTCAACCATTAGACCATTTTAATCAGTACACTATTTCAACCAGTACACCATTTCAACAAATAGACCATTTCTCCATTAGACCCTTTCAACCAATATACCATTTAAACCAGTAGACCATATCAACCAGTAGCTCTCAATCATTAGACCATTTCAACCAGTAGACCATATCAACCAGCAGACAATTTCAACCAGTAGACCATATCAACCAGTAGCTCTCCACCATTAGACCATTTCAACCATTGGAGCATTTCATCCAGTAGACCATTTCAACTAGTAGACCATTTCATCTAGTAGACCATTTCAACCATTAGAACATTTCAGCCAGTAGACCATATCAACCAGTATCAACCATTAGACCATTTCAACAAGTAGACAATATCAACCAGTGGCTCTCAACCATTAGACCATTTCAACCATTGGACCATTTCATCCAGTAGACCATTTCATCCAGTAGACCATTTCAACTAGTAGACCATTTCAACTAGTAGACCATTTCAACCATTAGAACATTTCAGCCAGTAGACCATATCAACCAGTATCAACCATTAGACCATTTCAACAAGTAGACAATATCAACCAGTACCTCTCAACCATTGCCTTGAGGTTGAGATATCCAGCCCCCTCCCCCCCCCCCCCTCTTTATATCAATCTCTCTCACTTTCTCCTTTTATCCCCCAGTCTCCATCTGTCTCCGTGCCCATCTGTCTCCACCTGTCCCACGCCACATCTCCCTGTCACCTACACACTATCTCTCTCTCTCTCTCACACTTATTCTCTAGCACTTATGCACTCTCTCTCTCTCTCTCTCTCTCTTTCTCTCTCTCTCTCTCTCTCTCTCTCTCTCTCTCTCTCTTTCTCTCTCTCTCTCTCTCTCTCTCTCTCTCTCTCTCTCACACACACACATACATGACATGTAATCTTTCTCTCTCTCACCTTTCCAATAAGCACTCCTTTTTCCATTTTTAATAAGATAAATAACAGTTTGAGCGAGTCATCTGGTATATTGAAGTTGTAGTTTCGGAATGTATTGTTGTTTTGTATTATGATACATGCAGACATACATACATGTACGTATTAATATACACATTCCTACTTAAAAGCATACGTACTTACACACATGCATTTATTAATTTAATCCTAACTTTACTATTTACATATATTCATAAATGCTTATACATTCATAAACATACATTCATAAATTAACCTATATACCTATCACATGAAAAAAATACATATATTTTTATGCTCTACCATAGACTACAGTAGATCTGAGCTGGCCACGACAATGGAACTTTGCAGTAAGGGACCCAAAATCGGAGAACGAACCCCCAAGTTCGAACCTCGAAGCCGCGAAAATATAACATTGTCGCTACTTGGGGGTTCGTTTTATGATTTTAGGTCCCTCCCTTACTGCAAAGTTCCAATTTCGTGTCAAGTCCAGATCTACTGTAGTCTATGGCTCTACATTACCAAACCTTATCATTTAATACCAAATGGTTTCCTAACTTTTCATTAAGTTGCATTGCAGCATAGCTGTTTTAAATATTCTTCTAATTAATATATATATATATATATATATATATATATATATAAGTTATTTCGTGCATTACAAATATGCACATTACAGCCCGTCTGTGCGCTCTCTCTCTCTCTCTCTCTCTCTCTCTCTCTCTCTCTCTCTCTCTCTCTCTCTCTCTCTCTCTCTCTCTCTCTCTCTATCTTCTCTCTTCTCTCTCTCTCTCTCTCTGTATACCTCCTCAACATTACCCCCACCATCACCTTCTCACAACTTTAAGGCCGTAGTACCTCCCTCCCCCCACCCTTTATCCCCCACCCAGCTCCTTTACTTAATGCAATTGCCACTATCATGCAGATTCTCCCCCCCCCCCCCCCCCCACACACAACCCAAAACCCCCCCCCCCCCTCCCCCCTCCCTCCCTCCCCACCCCAAACTAAACCTAATTACTTCATTACCTGGTTGGAGGGGTCGGGAGGGGGTAGAGAAGGTGGTGGGGGGGGGGGGGGATAGAGTTAGCTTAAAGGTTGGTGAAAAGGGGGGTGGGGTCAGTCACGGTAAGAATATCGTATAAAAGCAATCGCAATTATACAAAATTAACATGTATCTTAAGTGTGTGTGTGTGTGTTATTTTTTTATTTTTTTTATTTATTTTTTTTTCTTCTCATCTCCATTAAGCTTAAACAAAATACCTCCGAGACCCCCCTTTGAGATAAATTTGTAGATTTTAAATACCCTGGTCAAAGACCGGTTCCCCTCTCTCCCTCGCCAGAAAAAAACAATTGACAACTTTTTTTTTTTTTTTTTTTTTTTTTTTTTTTTTTTTTTTTTTAAAGAGACAAATGAAAAGGAAGGAAGGAAAAAACACAGATAAAAAACAAAAAGGTCCATGTGCCTAAAGGGCATCCTCCATTAATAAAATGTTTGTAACAACTGGATTTAAAAATGTTTGTTAGATGTGTAAGTTTGTGGAAAGCAACTCGAGGGAAAGGCATTCCAAAAAGGAGTAGTTCTGGGGATAAATGAATTTGATAAGCAGAAGTTCTGCAGTGTGGAGGAGGAACAGTGTAAATTCATGGGCGCTCTCAGCCTGCCCTCGTTCTACGGGGAAAGATGTGGAGAGGCGAGACAATTTGACGCCAAGTTCATCGGAACAATTGTTGTGAAAATATCTGTAGCATAATGCAAAGGATGCACCGTTTATTCGTATGGATAATGTAGGAAGGTCAGGTGTGATTGCAGGGTTATTGATTAATCTCATAGCTTTATTTTGAATTTTGTCCAACTGAATCAATGCAACCACTCCACTTCCACCTCACAGAGGTGAACAGTAGTAATCCATCTGAGAGGCACAGGACATTATATATTACGGCCAACTGCTCGTCAGTGAAGAATTCTCGAAACTCTGTACAGGAAGTACCAGTTTTTTAGAGGCATTCTTAGGCAATGCTTCTAACATAATGTGTCCCCAGCTTAAAGTTAGTAGTTAATATTACACCGAGAATGTCAATACTAGGGGAAGTGGGAATATTTACATCATTAAAAAATATATGGGAGTCAGTGAGATTCTGTCGGTTAGAAAATTGAATGTACTTGGTTTTCTGTGCATTAAAGGAAACTAGATTCTTTTGTCCCCATTCATTCATTTTAGAAAGGTCCTGAAATGCACGAAAGGTCTTAATATTAGCAAAGAAATGGGGTCAAAGGTTTTAAAATCATCAAACTAATGGGGTGAATGTCTGAAGAATCTCTAATCTAATGGGGCTAAGCATGAGAGAGAAGGGGGTCCAGAAAAAAAAAAATCCCCTTGATGGTGGGTGAGAATGGGAGCGGGGTAGTTACGGGAAGAATATTGCATAATGAAATCACTTAATATAATATAATTCAAATATAACTTACGGACGTGGGGGGTTTTCTGGACCCCGTTCGCTCTCATGTTTTTAGCCCCATTACTTTTGAGATTGTAAGGCGTTCACCCCATATGTTTGGTGATTTTAAGACCTTTCGCCCCTTTTTTTTTTTTTTGTCAACATTGAGACCTTTCAGGCCATTTAGATGTCGATTGTTTCCTGGCGAGTGAAAACAAGCCTGTTACTTAGGAGGAATCGGCCTTCATCCGGGACATATTTGTACACATTAATCTCGAAGGGGGGTCTTGAGGGTGTTTTGTTTTAGATTGATAGAGGTCTAATGGACTAAACAAATAAATAAATAACCACACACACACACACACACACACACACACACACACACACACACACACACACGTACTGGTCAACCTAAGCTACTGGTCAACCTAAGCCTTAGGGTGAGACTGGTACCGTAGTGAGAATGGTATCGTACAGATTAACCCTAAAGCTTGGTTTCCAGATGTCGCCAATTGGCTAAAAATACAGACTACACACACATCCACAGCCATTCCAACGATACATAAAAACACTTAACATGCATTTAACGCAATACATTCCCAGTTAAGGAGGCGCGATAATAATGAGCTTAGCTCGCATTGCGTGGATTCCCCTTGACGAACAAGCAAGTGAACACACACACACACAAATTATGATAGTATACCGCGTGATGCGAGGAAGGAAATATACAATAAACAGGCTGAGGGGGATGTGCAGTAAAGGCGTCAAAATAAAGAACACTGGATGTATTAGAAAAACATGTATTAAGGAGGGTGACCTGCTTTAAGGGGGTGACCTGCTTTAAGGGGTGTGACCTGCTTTAAGGGGGGTGACCTGCTTTAAGGGGGGTGACCTGCTTTAAGGGGGGGTGACCTGCTTTAAGGGGGGTGACCTGCTTTAGGCGGGGGTAACCTGCTTTAAGGGGGGGGACCTGCTTAAGGGGGTGTGACCTGGATTAAAGGGGGTGACCTGCTTTAAAGGGGGGAACCTGCATTCTAAGGGGGGTGACCTGCTTGAAAGGGGTGTCACCTGATTTAAGGGGGTTACCTGCTTTTTGTTATTTCTGTCCTTTTCTCTCTTTCTCTGGCTTGTATCCATTCGGCCCCATTCAGCCAACTATTTTAAGACGTTTATCCCCATCTAGGTGTCGATTTCTTCCTGGCGAGCGATAGCGAGCCAGCATTATATGAAGAAATCCCGGCTTCGCCGGAGACATTTTTCTATCGAAAAATGTACAAATTTAGCCTGCTATCAAACAAAAATAAACAAATATGCTGGCTCGCTACCGCTCACCAGTAAAAAATGTACACCTGGATGGGGATAAACGTCTTAAAACAGTAGGCTGAATGGGGCCGAATGGATACAAGCCAGAGAAAGATAGAAAAGGACAGAAATAACAAAATGCAGGTCACCCCCCTTAAGGAAAATGTATGTGTAGCGGATGTCGTATGTCTTGATAGCGTAATGCATAAGTGCGCGGAATATCGATGTGAGTGTCCTAGGTTCGAGTCCTTGGAGTGCCACATGTATTTGTTGATTTCATTAATTGAGTTTAGAGGTGAAGTTGGTTGGTGGAAACAATATAATAATTGAGTTTAGAGGTGAAGTTGGTTGGTGGAAACAATATAATAATTGAGTTTAGAGGTGAAGTTGGTTGGTGGAAACAATATAATAATTGAGTTTAGAGGTGAAGTTGGTTGGTGGAAACAATATAATAATTGAGTTTAGAGGTGAAGTTGGTTGGTGGAAACAATATAATAATTGAGTTTAGAGGTGAAGTTGGTTGGTGGAAACAATATAATAATTGAGTTTAGAGGTGAAGTTGGTTGGTGGAAAACAATATAATAATTGAGTTTAGAGGTGAAGTTGGTTGGTGGAAACAATATAATAATTGAGTTTAGAGGTGAAGTTGGTTGGTGGAAACAATATAATAATTGAGTTTAGAGGTGAAGTTGGTTGGTGGAAACAATATAATAATTGAGTTTAGAGGTGAAGTTGGTTGGTGGAAACAATATAATAATTGAGTTTAGAGGTGAAGTTGGTTGGTGGAAACAATATAATAATTGAGTTTAGAGGTGAAGTTGGTTGGTGGAAAACAATATAATAATTGAGTTTAGAGGTGAAGTTAGTTGGTGGAAACAATATAATAATTGAGTTTAGAGGTGAAGTTGGTTGGTGGAAACAATATAATAATTTAATAGTGAGTTTAAATGAAAGGTATGAGCTTGAAGGATTTTTGTTCATTGACCAAAAAAAAAACTATTTATATGGATTTGCTGTAAATGTGTTAGTGATTTACTGAGAGACCGATCTTTATAGTAAGATATTATTTGAGAAACTTTGAGATGTACTGAGAATAGACGGAATTGCTTTACTTTTGTCTGAGGTAATAAACTTAATTGGATCAGAGATGTACTGAGAATGAACGAGACATTTACTTATAAATGTTTGACAGATTTACTAGCAATATTTTAGATGATATTAATAATATCTGATAAATGTATTGAGATTTTCAAAGCTTTACGTGGAATGTCTGATACATATATTAAAGGATTAGCTTCAAGTACCTTTAAATTATGTAAGTATATTTCAGATCATATATATTTATACCAGTATATACTGTATATATATACTATATATATATATATATATATATATATATATATATATATATATATATATATATATATATATATACACAGTATATAATACCGGTATATATTTTTTTCTTTCTATATTCCAACTACTCCCTCTCGGGCATAGGCTGAGAGCCTTTACACTACACCGCTGAACACGGTGAGGCCCGTGAGGTCTTGTTCCAGTCTAGGGAGTGAGACGTGCGAAGCACCCCGGCTCGAAGCAATTCCATCTCTGAAGCCGCTTCGCCTCTGCGCTTCACAATCTCACCCCCCACACTCGGACCCTCACTCATAGAACGCCACCTATTGAGCAATTAACTCACTAGGCATTGCCCCCCTGTAACATATTTTGAATATGGGAATATTCATACAATGCTATTTAATCAGGGAACAACGAGGGTATTTTTTTGGCATTTCGGTGTGCTGTGGTAATGCACTGAAACTAGGTACAGCACAAATTCCATCCCAATAATATCTCCCCATTGACATATTGGGATTCGAACCCGGGTCCATTGGATTACCAGTCCAGTGGCAAGACCACTCTGCCACACCTATATATATATATATATACAGGTATATACTGTATAATCTGATATATTTTCATAAACTATCTGATGTATATGCTAACAGTGCCTGTGGGAAAATACGAAAATTACACTACCTGATATAATGAGAATGTCTGGGAAATATATTATGAATGAAGGCGAGCTGATGTAATAGGAACTGACGTAAGGTTTAATAATAATTCGCATATATTAACTGAACAATTCTGAGTGGTTTTCTCAGAACGGTGGGGTGTTGCTGAGTGTGAGAGATCTGATTTACTGAGAATGGATTAGGGATTTAGAGGAACATAATTAAAAGGCTTCTGAGGGCTATGGCCAAAGAGCTTATTGATATATTATAAGAGAGATTAATTTTAGCTCTCGGATGGTTAAATTAAGAGCGGATATATATATATATATATATATATATATATTATCAGCCCGTCTAAGAACAAAATAAAATAATATAAAATAATGTAATACAATACAACAAAATACATTAATATAATAATATATATGGATTTTCCTGATTCCGCTAGGAAGAGGATTGTTTTTTATAATTGGATTGTGTTGTCTCTGGAACCTTTGACGAACTATTCCTCCTAAATGGCTACCTCCATGACATTGAACACTAAGACCAAAGTTGTTTGCAGAGCCAAAATGAACAAAGTGATCCTGCCGGATATCTACTACCGACCGCGAGATTTTCTAAAACGAGATGTACCGGATTCATCCTCCTTAAGGGAGCCCACCTCACTTGTTTTCTCTTTCTCTCCCTCTCTCTTTGGCTTGTATCCATTCAGCCCCATTCAGCCTACTGTTTTAAGACGTTTACCCCAATCCAGGTGTCAATATTTTCCTGGCGAGCGGTAGCGAGCCAGCATATATACTGTACAGCAAGGGTTCCCAACCTGGGGTACATGTACCCCCAGGGGTACATTTGCACTTCTCAGGGGGTACATAGGGGTCTGAGAGAATAACCATAGTGTACAAAACATGGTGTTCTAATCTACAGGCAGATTGCACAACATTTTTGTATTTTTATCAATTTCCTCATTTCAGTAAGCGAAACTTATATTAAAATTTGGCAAGAATGGAGTTATCGGGTGGACCGCCCGCCTTTCACTACTCGGACGCTTGCAATCATGTTCCCGTCTATTTTGACTGCTGTGGGATACAATAATAGGTTGAAGGGGGGCTTTTGCCCCCCCCTCACCCCCCATGACTTATTGTCATCCTCATACATATTGCCAGCAGGGGTCAAATAACAGAAAAAATATACGGGAACTTAACCGCGGGAGATCGACCTATGTAAACATGACTACCGTTGGACCGTACACCCGGATACTACATCCTTCCCTTAAAATTATATCAGTGAGGTGACTATTCCATTGTTTTCACTATTATGTGACTTCCTGCGGAATAAATATTATTCTCCTGTTATCTATGTATGTTCATATTTTCTTCTCTTTGCACGTGATATTGTTTAAATAAATTAACAAAGAAATACAAATATCCCCATTTTTAAAGACCTGAAGATAATTTTTAACATTATTATTATTATTATCATTATTATTATCACTACTGTATTATTATTATTATTAATATTATTATTATTAATATTACTATTATCATTATTATTAACCATATTTTCTGTGTATTTCCAGATGGAATTAACAAGAATGGAAAATCCAAAAAGACAAAGAAAAATACGGAAACAAATGAAAGAAACCAATGGTAAGTCTGGCCGGAGGAGCACAGGCCCTGCAAAACCCTCCCCTCGTATGAACTCGGTTTATGTGACTGCCGGATTGATAAAACGCACCTTATTATATTTGTGAGAGATCCTTCCTAAGCCAAATTTATGGAACTCTCCTTGATTTTATACCCTGTGGAGTTGATTATTGGTGAGAGATCTTTGCTAAGCCGAATTTATGGAACTGGCCTTGTTTTTAGCTCTGGAGTTGATTATTTGTGATGAGAGATCTTTCCTAAGCCTAATGACTGATAGACAGTGATCGCCAATATTTACTCTACTTTAAGCTTATATATGAGAGGACTTTACTAAGCGAGATTAATGTTTAAATATTCGCCATGCTGCAGTAATATGATTCAATAATAGTTAGATCCAGTATATGTGAGATATTACTTAAAGTTACTCAAGAGAGAAGAATGACAAGAAGACCAGAACAAGAGAAGAAGTAGAAGAAGAAAAGACGAAGGAATAAATATATGAAGAGGAAGCAGTGAAAGCCATAAATTAAAGACGATCAAAAGTAAGAATAAGAGCACTAAAAGATCTAGACAAGGCGATTTGCAGAAGTTTCCGACATTTCTAATAACTATCCACATCTCTACAAATTGATATGAAGAAGCTTATAATCTTGCTATTTAGGATCTGCATCTTGACACTGTGAAAAGCTAAAGTTCCAATCTCTCCATCAAGTGTTAGAATCTGAAGCTTTGGACAATTAAGGTGTTCGTTTTGTGACAGACTAAAGTTCCAAATCTCTCCATCAAATATCCGAAAATCAAGCTTTGGGAAATTCAGGTGTTCGTTTTGTGACAGACTAAAGTTCCTAATCTCTCCATCAAGAGTTCGAATCTGAAGCTTTGGACAATTAAGATGTTCGTTTTGTGACAGGCTAAAATTACAATCTCTCAAGAATCCGAATGTTAAGCTTTGAGAAATTAAGGTGTTTGTTTTGTAAATGTGGCCCCTGTATCGAATAGTAGCCGGAGATTTTGTAGGGTCTGTGCTGCGATGGGAGTCTTCCAAACCCTTCCTTCATCGCGGAACATAAGAAAACGGGAGTCTGCAGAAAGCCGAATGATCTACACATGGCAGATCTCTTTCACATCCAACCCATCTCTTCATGTTCATGGTCCTGTCAATGCTAAGGTAGGTACAAAGTTTATCAATTAGTTGGTGATACTAAAGTTGTCACCATATTAATAGTAGACCTATTATGTTGGTAACCCCTTCTCTACCGGCGACGTCTTTTGTATTTAATTTCAGCTACATTTAGGCGGTTTTATGAAGCTTAGGAAGGATATATGGTAGCTAAAAGGATACATTGAGATAGTCTGTAGCTTTTAATTGATAGACGTCCTTCCAAAGCTGAATAAAGTGGTCTCATGGTAGCCAAAATAAAGTGAAGAAGATGTAGTCGGTAAAGAAGGGGTTAATAGTCAAATTTACATACTATATTCTGTTTCTTTTCAACTGACGGTAAATTGCAAAGTTCCCATCAAGACTTCTCAGTTATTTTGAAGATTTTGTAGTGAAATTTAGTGCTAATTATATAAACTTGGTCTTATTATGTTGCACAGACATAGTAGTTTAGTGCTAATTATATAAACTTGGTCTTATTATGTTGCACAGACATAGTAGTTTAATATTATGTTGCACAGACATAGTAGTTTAGTGCTAATTATATAAACTTGGTCTTATTATGTTGCACAGACATAGTAGTTTCATATTTGTCCAACCTTAAGTATCGATAAATTAGCTGCTCAGGGATTCACTTTATCGTCAGCTGAAAATAAACAGAGTATAGTTAATATGATAATTATCCAAAACTAGCACATCATTGTAATCCCTTCTCATAGTAATTTGCTCTTGGAATTTTGTCATTGTTACTACCTAGTTGCTAAAGATTCTTTCTTCGGAAAATGAAGTTGTATATGTGTATACTCTGGCACCTTCCCCAATTATTATATATATTTTTTTTTTTATGGGGGTGGCTGACTCGAGACAGCCCGAATAGGGACATCACAACACATCAGAAAAACAAAACAAAACATAAAATCTCACATCTAGGTCGGTTACTTGTTGGACCGTACACCCGGATACTACATCCTTCCCTTAAAATTATGTCGGGGAGGTGACTATTCCATTGTTTTCACTATTATGTGACTTCCTGCGGCCCACAATCTGTATTGGACGTGAAACAATCAGGTATGTATACCAACTCAAGACAGCTGCAGTACCGCCCGATAATGTCCGAGTATGTGACAGATCAAAATATTTTATAGTCACTGAGTTCATTTTATTGATAATATCAATGCTAAGATCCCTATCAGTCTACACATACATATTTCATAATAAAATAATATAAAATTGACATAATTTTATCCATTTTTATCCTAAATTGTTAGGAGTACATGGGTACCTATCAGAATGCCCAAGTGGTACAGAGGAACTAAAAGGTTGGGAACCCCTGATGTACAGTATATATATTTGTTTTTACATTAAGCTAAATTTGTACATTTTTCGATGGAAAAATTTCTCCGGCGAAGCCGGATTTCTCCATACAATGCTGGCTCGCTATCGCTCGCCAGGAAGAAATCGACACCTGGATGGGGATAAACGTCTTAAAACAGTTGGCTGAATGGGGCCGAATGGATACAAGCCAGGGAAAGAGAGGAAAGGAGAGAAAGACAAACAACAAAACGGTGACCCTCCTTAATAATTGATATTTGTCTATATCTATTGATTGTTGAAATGAATAGATGAATAACGTAGATAACGATATGTGTCCAAGAACATACTCTACAAATGTTTATGCTATTGCGTTTATATGATATTAGATACATATTGCAATTTGAAGGGTAGATTATAGAAGGTAAATAGATTGGTTGGTTGATTCATTGAGTAGTAGATATAAGGAGTAATTGATAGATAGACTAATAATCATGTAGATAACTATACACTTCCATATAATGAGAGAGAGAGAGAGAGAGAGAGAGAGAGGACTGATCAAAATTAGATGAATCAGCTCCTTGTCTTAATGAACAAACTAGACACAAGGTGACAGGGGAATACAGACGCTGATAGCTGTCTATATGTGTACCCATCTATCTATTTATCTATCCATCCATCTATCTATATATCTATCTAGCTATTTATCTCTCCATCCATTTATCTATCTCTCTCTCTCTCTCTCTCTCTCTCTCTCTCTCTCTCTCTCTCTCTCTCTCTCTCTCTCTCTCTCTCTCTCTCTCTCTCTCTCTCTCTCTCTCTCTCTCTCTCTCTCTCTCTCTTTCCATTTATCTATCTATCTATTTATCTATCTATGCACTTATCTGTCTGTTCTATGTGATAAAGTAGATAAAAGACAAAAGCTGCCTGCATGAAATATCCGGCCCCTGACGTCTTTTTTTGACGATTATATGCAGTTTCTGAAGTACCTATCATATTCAGAGGGTTTGTGGAGATCATATTAACCCTTGTGAATCATAGAGGAAGATTATAAACTAAAGCAAATCGTCTAATGGTAACCAGAATATGATGAAAATGACGTATTGGTGGTGAAGGGGTTTAGAGTCAAAATATCTAGACACATGGAGTTTGAAGCAGGATGAGGGAAACAGATTGAAGTAGAGAGTTCCTATATACCTATATGCGTAATTTGGTTTATATAGTATGTACACTCGGTTCAAGAAGTATCTGCACCCCTACGCTGATCATTGGTGTGTACAGCTTGGTAGGGTTGGCACCTCTGCCTTTTTTTTTTTTTTTTTTTTTTCCCTATGTGATTGAGGGAGGCAATTCATGTGTCCATGTGTCAGACACGATCGTCTCTGACACATGGATATAGTTGCAGGCAGAGGTGCCAACCATAACAGGCTGTACACACCAGATAATCAGCATAGGGGTGCAGATACTTCTTGGAGCGGGTGTATATATATATATATATACAGGGTGTTTCATAAATACCTTTCATAAATTTCAGAATGAATAGACCTAGCAATAATTAATATACTTTACTATGTGAAGGTTTTGGAAATTTCTGATAATTACCGGGATATTACACATTTTAGTTTAAATAGGAAAGTCTAGGGGATGAAAACGATCAGTAGATAACCATCACCTCAATTACTTTATTTTGTCATAAATGCTTGAACATCAATGTATTTTACAGTATTTACAATAGTTGCTAGAAGTTTCTCCCACCCTCGTTGATACAGGCTTGGGCTCGGCGCATAAGAGACTGTCGCACTCTTTCAAATATCCCTGGTGTGTTTCTTACTTCTCTGCATGCCTCTTGAACTCGTTGCTGACGGGTGTTGATTTGTGTAGCATACACCCTGCTCTTCAAGTGTCCCCAAAGATAAAAGTCAAGTGGAGTTAGGTCCGGTGATCTAGGTGGCCAGGCGATGGGACCACCATGGCCTATCCACTTATCAGGGTACATAACATTAAGGAAATCCCTCGTACCTCGTGCAAAGTGAGCTGGAGCCCCATCCTGCATGAACCACATTTGTCTACATGTTCTGAGAGGCACATCTTCAAGTAGTATGGGTAAGTCATCCTGAAGAAATCTGGTGTACATATTGCCTGTAAGTCGTTGTGGTAACATAAAAGGTCCGATTAGATGGTCACCAAGAATACCGGCCCAATCATATATCGAAAAGCGTTCCTGATGTCTCCTAGTTGTTGTTGCATGTGGATTTTCTGCTCCCCATGTATGTGTATTATGTAGGTTCAACATGCCATTTCTTGTGAAATTTGCCTCATCACTAAACAAAACCTCTGCAATAAAACCGTTGTTCTCCCTCTCTTGAGTAAGGAGCCACCGACAGAAATCCACCCGTTGGTGATAATCACGTTCAGTCAGAGCATGGATGTGCTGGTGATGATATGGGTACAGGCCATGTCTGTTTACAATCCTCCATACTGATGCATGAGCCACACCAAATCGTGCACCAAGTCGACGTGTGCTTGTAGATGGATCATCTGCGATGGCATCAAGGATATCCTCTTCTGCATCGAGTAGTTGCTCATCGTGAGGCCTTCCTCTGTCTACTGCACATGGATTCAGTGAGCCATATTCCCGTAGTCGTCTTTCTACGCTAAGGAAAGTAGGCCGAGATGGTTGCCTCAGGTTGGGATATTGTTCACCGTACATCCTTACTGCTTCAGCTGCATTTCCTCCAGCTGCACCTAAAGTAAGTAACATGTCTGTGTACTCAGCAGAGGTGTATGGCTCCATGTCTGGTACTTACTTAAGACTGCCAGTACATCCTTCTTTCTCTCACCTTCTCACATTACCTTCAATTTGTGAAGCTTCATTCATACAGTATTCGAACCCATGAAGCAAATTGATCGAGCACCTATTGTAAATACTGTAAAATACATTGATGTTCAAACATTTATGACAAAATAAAGTAATTGAGGTGATGGTAATCTACTCATTGTGTTCATCCCCTAGACTTTCCTATTTAACCTAAAATGTGTAATATCCCGGTAAATATGAGAAATTTCCAAAACCGTCACATAGTAAAGTACAGTATATTTATTATTGCTAGGTCTATTCATTCTGAAATTTATGAAAGGTATTTATGAAACACCCTGTATATATATATATATATATATACACGGTATATATTTATGTATGTATATGTCTGTCTCATTAAATGGATAGAATTTTGCACGTTATATATATATATATATATATACATTATATATATATATATATATATATATATATATATATATATGTTTCTAGTCTCTCAGTGGGGATCGAACCATCGACCATCAGAACGATACCCGACGCTTTAATCAATTACACCACGGCAGTCGGCTATCGTTCTGATGGTCGATGGTTCGATCCCCACTGAGAGACTAGAAACATTTAGTGGCTCACGTGTATTTGTGATATATTCTCAATATATAGTATATATAATTATATATATACCGGTATATATATATATATATATATATATATATATATATATATATATATATATATATTTTTTTTTAGGGTACTTTGACCTCAGAGTGGACCGCAAGGCCTTTGATATAATTCCGTGTTACTCTCTGCACCTCTATGTATATTATATACTAATTCTTCTGATTACTTGATTGAATTTATTGTCAAATCACTCTACCCCATACACCAATCGCACACTCTCTCTCTCTCTCTCTGTGTTATATAATAATTCTTCTGATGATTTGATTGAGTTCATTATCAAATAACCACCCCTACCTATAAATTTCATTCTCTCTCTCTCTCTCTCTCTCTGTATATACTCGTGTCTGTATTATGTTTCTTTGATAGTCAATTTCTATAAAATTGTATGTACATGTGCGTGTAATAAATGGATGGATACCTGAAAATATGTACTGTATATGTATGTAATTGTAATGTTATATTTACGTACTGTACACCCTCCCTCCCATACGTACTGTACCTGTTATTGTACGGCCCCGTTATGTTACGTTATGCTACGCTCAACCGATTTATATGGAGGCTTCTGTTTTCATTTCCACGCCAACCGGTCCTTTATATATAGAGGGGGGTGTTTTTGTTATGCTGTATTTATAGCAGGGGTTATTGTACGCATATATATATATGTGTGTACAATAACCCCTGCTATAAATACAGCATAACAAAAACACCCCCCTCTATATATAAATATATATAATTTTTTCCCTCCCTCTTGCACAGCTGTACTATTTTAGACATTTTAAGACGCTTCACTCCATTCCCTCGTTTTTAAACTACCCTCGTTCGGTTTCTATCCCTCTGTCTGTGCCTTTATCTCTAGTTTCCTTTCTGGCAGTTCCATAGCTGCGGCTTCGGTGTTCCTCAGGGTTCTGTGTTATCTCCAGTTATATTTTCAACAATAATTACTGATCTCAGCTGTATCTCTAGCCCTGTCCACACTTTTGATGATGACTACACTATTCATGCGGTAGTTGTAATAGTAGTAGTAGTTGTTGTAGTAGTTGTTATAATTCTGGTAGTTGTGATAGTGGTAGTAGTTGTTGTAGTTGTTATGATTGTGATAGTGGTGGTGGATTGGTTGTAGTGTTTGTTGTTGTTGTGGTAGTTGTTATAATTGTGGTAGTTGTGATAGTGGTGGTGGATTGGTTGTAGTGTTTGTTGTGGTAGTTGTTATAATTGTGGTAGTTGTGATAGTGGTGGTGGATTGGTTGTAGTGTTTGTTGTTGTTGTGGTAGTTGTGATAGTCTTGGTAGTGGTGTGGTGACAATGATAGTAGTTAGTGTGGTAGTTTTGGTTGTTGTAGTGAGTGTAGTAGTTGTTGTGGTTGTTATAATTGTGGTAGTTGTGATAGTGGCGGTGGTGGTGGTGTGGTGACAATGAACCAGTAATTAACTCCCATTGTGTCCAGCTGGTGCTACTGCAATTGTCACACACACCATTTTTGAGAGAGAGGGAGAGAGAGAGAGAGTGAGTAAGAGAGAGAGAGAGAGAGAGAATATGCAGTATATAAAATGTGCATGTAGTTTATAATATACAGTACATGATTCAATTGAAACGGTGTGTATCTTCATGTTTGATTACTAAAGATTTTATAGAATCTTCATGAATTTAAGTTTACAAGGCTTATTGCATGTATAATTTGCATCGTTTATAGTACATTATACTGTAATAATTATTTCGTAGAATATATAAGTAGGTAGGTACTGGGAGAAACCAACTGAGAAGGGAGGGGAGAGAGAGAATGAAGTAAGTAAGGGAGTGTTGATAAAGGTATGGAAGGAAGGAAGGAGGATAAGAGAATGAGATAAAGAGTAAGGAAGAACAAATTGATGTGGTACAGAAGGAGGGAAGGAAGGAGTGGGGGGATGGTAGAAATGGGGGGGGGGAGGGGAAGGAGCGGGGGGGATGGTAGAGAAGGGGAGGGAAGGAGTGGGGGGATGGTAGTGAAGGGGAAGGGAGGGGAGGGAAGGAGTGAGGGGATGGTAGTGAAGGGGAGGGGAGGAATGAGGAAGAAGTTAATAGAGAAGGAGAGAAAATGAGGGAGGAAAGTAGAGAAGGAGTTGGGGGGGGGGGAGATGGGAAGGAAGATGGAAAGAAGAGGAAGAAGTAGGAAGGTAAGGTCAAGAAGGAATTAGGAGGGATGAAGAAGTGGGTAGGAAAATAGAGAAGGAATTAGCAGAGGAAGGAGATAAAGAAGGAAGAGTACAAAGGAGTACAAAGGAAATCAAGCAACAACAGATCTAGTGACCCTTCTAGGTTGCTTGTCCTCCAAAACACTGAGGATCAAGTGTCCAAACAGTGGTTTAGAGTGGGTAAGGGAACATTGGAAAGGGAATTACTGCCCTGGAACTAATGTCCGTGGCAGGATTAGGAAGTTAGTAGAGGACAGATGGGTTAGTAACTGAGGGGGGGGATAAAATAAAGTTATTCATTTACAAACGCAGTCAATCGCGGGTTTGATGAGAGATATTTGTCTAGGCGGAGTTTAAATGAATCAACGGTGATGCAGTCTATAACGTTTCGGGAAGCCCATTCCACAAGTTGAACAACTCGATTGAAGAGAAATTCTTAGATTCGTGTGAGTTAAAAGATTTACCAATAATTTTGCAAAACGTTTCCCCGCGTGTAATTAGATTGGTCGATAGTGAAGTACTTACTACAGTTCATATTGTCGATGCCTTGATTTTGAAACACTTGAATTAAGTCACCTCTTAATCTGCGCTGGGTTAAAGGAAATAGATTTAATTCTCTCCGCTCTTCTTATGTTCTTTAGGCTAGGTATAATTTTGGTAACTAAGGGGAATATAAGGGTAATATAAGGGGACTTCACTCTAACATCAATTCTGTACACCAATTTCTTCAAGCAGAATCCCCTACTCTCCTTTTTTTGACAGAGACTCAAGTAACATCCACATCTGACACGTCTAGATTTAATTTTCCAGGTTATCAACTGCTCCAAAATTTCAGACCTAAAGGAGGTGTATGTTGCTTCGCAAAATCTGAAATTGCCCTGGAGGAGGTTACTAGTTTCAATTGTCCCTATTTGATTATTCTATATACAAATTAATTTCTGCTGGTAAATTTAAATACATATGTTGCATCTACCGTTCCCCAAATACTCCTCCAGAGCAAAGTCTTTTTGATTCTCTGTCCTCACAACTCAGTGTCCTCAACTTAAATGCTTCTTCTGAAATCACTGTGTTGGGTGATTTTAATCTCCATAATGTTGAATGGCTCACTCATTCAGCCAGGACTGATGATGCTGGTCTTGAATGTGAGCTATTTGCAGACTCATTTAATCTCACTCAACTAGTCAACCAAACCCACCCGTGTACCAGATAATCCTAATCATAATTCCCACCTACTGGACTTATTTTTAACAACCAATTCAGAAAATTATGATGTTACAGTGAGGTCCCGCTTGGATCTTCTGATCACTGTCTGATACAGGCCACCTGTCTATCACCTACCACACCTTCCCACTCTGAACCTGTTTTGGTGACTAAATGGCATTACGATAGGGCAGACTGGGAGGGTCTTCAAGGTTTCTTTATTGATATTCCTGGACCTCTTTCTTTTCTAATGATGCACACTCCACCTTGAGCCACATACAAGATTTTGTAAAAATTGGAATGGAAACTTTTATTCCTCATCAAAAGTACAGTCAAAGATCTAATTCACCTAAATGGTTTGGACCATAATTGTGCTAGAGTAACTGAACAAAAAGCAATAGCCTACAATGCATACACAAGATCAAAAACACATGACGCCTTTAATTACTTTAGAAACATCAGAAATCATGCCAAAACTGTATTAAACCTAACTAAATCAAACTTTCGCCACAAGCAGGCAAATAAACTTCTAAATAATCCAAATGATAACAAAAAATTTTGGTCTACTCTTAACTCATTTAAATCCAACTTCACTACTGCTTCATCCATTCCACCATTAAAATCTCCGACTGGCAATCTTGTAAGTGACCCACGAGGAAAAGCTAACCTTCTTGCGGATATTTTCTCCACCAACTCAACCTTAGATGAAATAAATCAAGATGTCCCTGTACTTAATTTTAATTCGCCTGAAATTCCCTCACTTAAGATCCACACCAGACATGTCAAAACTATTTTGCAGAATCTCTCGGTAGATAAGGCTCCTGGTCCAGATGAAATTCCTCCAATAGTACTTAAGAATTGCTCCTTGGTGCTCGCTCCTGTATTGGCAAAATTTTCCGTCTGTGTACTCATACCTCATGCTTCCCAGTACCCTGGAAAGAAGCAAACATCCATCCAGTTCCTAAAAAGGTGCCTCTTCAGATCCATCAAACTACAGACCAATAGCTATAACTTCCACTCTTGGTAAAGTCTTTGAAATTATATTAAATAATCACATAATTAAGCATCTTGAGAATAATAAATTAATTCAGTGATAGGCAATATGGTTTTAGACGATGTCGATCAACTGCAGACATGCTTTGCCTTCTTACGCATCAAATCAACCAAGCTACAGACCAACATGTTGAAACACATACAATAGCACTGGATATATCAAAGGCATTTGATAGAGTCTGGCATCAATCCTTATTGTCGAAGATGTCACACTACGGCCTTGCATCATTAGTTCCACTAATTTCTTCTTATCTTCATAACAGAAAAATACGTGGAATGGTAGATGGCCTTTATTCTCAATTTCACTCAATAAATGCTGGTGTTCCCCAGGGATCAGTTTTGGCCCCAATTCTGTTCCTCATTCATATCAATGATCTCATATTCTACCACTCATAATCCAATACATTCCTACGCAGATGACTCAACACTCCACAGTTCCTTCACATTTACCAATTCTTTCACCCAACCCGATCTTATAAATTCAAAAATAAACACTGCAATTTCTCTGAAACCAGGACCTTTCTAGAATTGATGGATGGGGACAAAAGAATCTAGTTTCCTTTAATGCACAGAAAACCAAGTACATTCAATTTTCTAACCGACAGAATCTCACTGACTCCCATATATTTTTTAATGATGTAAATATTCCCACTTCCCCTAGTATTGACATTCTCGGTGTAACATTAACTACTAACTTGAGCTGGACACATTATGTTAGAAGCATTGCTAAGAATGCCTCTAAAAAACTGGGACTCCTGTACAGAGTTCGAGAATTCTTCACTGACGAGCAGTTGGCCGTGATATATAAAAGTCATGTGCGTTCTCAGATGGATTACTGTTCACCTCTGTGGGGTGGAAGTGGAGTGGTTGCATTGAGGCAGTTGGACAAAATTCAAAATAAAGCTATTAGATTAATCAATAACCCTGCAATCACACAGGACCTTCCTACATTATCCATACGAAGAAACGTTGCATCCCTTGCATTATTCTACAGATATTTTCACAGCAATTGTTCCGAGGAACTTGCTTCAATTGTGCCCGCCTCTCACATCTTTCCCCGTAGAACTAGGGCAGCTGAGAGCGCCCATGAATTTACACTTTCTCCTCCACAATGCAGAACTTCTGCTTATCAGAATTCATTTATCCCCCGAGCTACTACTCTTTGGAATTCACTTCCCTCGAATTGCTTTCCACAAACTTACAATCTACAAATGTTTAAATCCAGTTGTTACAAACATTTTATGAATGGAGGATGCCTTTAGGCACATGGACCTTTTTTATCTGTGTTTTTCCTTCCTCCGTTCATTGTCTCCTTAAAAAAAAAAAAAAAAAAAAAAAAAAAAAAAAAAACAACTCTACGTTGAACTCGTTCTAGCTTGTTTATATCTTTTTGGTAATAAGGGCACCAGGATTGAATGCAGTATTCCAGAAGAGGGCGGACTAAGGAATTGTAAAGGGTTAGGATAACTTCTTTGGATTTATGCTCAAATGACCTGCCTATAAAGCCAATTATTTTGTTTGCCTTCTTAACAACTTCTGAACATTGTTGACTCGGTTTTAGGTTACTCGATATTTTTACTCCCAGATCGGTTTCTCTGTTTACATTCTTAAGCTGAGTGCCATTCATCGAATAGTTTGCTTTCTCATTTAGGTATCCGAAATGTAGTACTTTACATTTATCCGCATTGAAACTCATTTGCCAAATTTGGGCCCAACATGACAATTTATATAGATTGTGTTGCATATGTTCACCTTGTGCTTTTGACAGTACCCTATTTCCAATTGTTGTACCGTCCCCAAATGTTAAGATTGTACAGGTGAGGACCCTCATCTATGTCGTTGATGTAAATTAGAAAGAGAATTGGTCCTAGTACCGATCCCCTGGGGTACCCCGCTACTTACATTGGTCCATTTAGATGCCTTACCGTTTATGACTACCCTTTGCTTTCTGTTGCTGAGCCAATTTTCTATCCATTTCAACACACCGTCTTGTATTCCATGCGCTTTTAGTTTTAGCAGTAAAAGTTTTGTGGGGAACTTTGTCAAAGGCCTTTTGAAAATCAAGGTATATAATATCTACAGCTTTACTCTCATCGTAGAGGTTGAGGATATCGTGGAAGAACGTCTAAGAGGTTTGTTAAACAGGAACGTTTTTTACGAAAGCCGTGTTGAGTATCTTTAAGTATGTTATTTTCCTCTAAGTGATTTACGAGTCTGTCTCGTATGACCGTTTCTAGCATTTTACATACAACTGAGGTTAAGCTAATTGGACGATAGTTACTGGGTAGGGATTTGCTGCCTTTTTTGAATATCGGTGTTACGTTGGCTAGCTTCCACTGATCAGGCATAGTTCCAGACTGCAAGGATTTATTGAATAGTAATGTCAGTGGTTTGGAGAGCTCATCCTTAGCTTCCTTTAGAACTCTAGGCGAGATTGTATCAGGTCCTGGCGTTTTATTTACCTTGAGTTTATTAAAACAATTCAATACTTCTCTCTCTGTAACGGGTGAGATTGCTTTAGAACATCTGAATTATCAATCTGAATCGGCGATGGTGTAGGGATATCACTGAGGTCTTCGGTTGTAAAAACTGATGCCAAAGAAGGTATTGAGGGCATTACTCATTTGTACTTCGTCTTTGGTGTATTCTCCATTTTCATCGACTAACGGTCCAACAGTTGAAGTAACTACTTTTTCTTTCTGATATAACTATAGAATTCTTTCGGGTTTGTTTTAGTTTGATTCGCAATATGTAACTCTAAGGTGTTTTTACTTTGCTTAATTATCGTTTTGGCTTTGCGTCGTAGCTCTACAAATTTCACCCGTTCTTCGTCATTTTGTGAGGATTTTAATCTATCATTAGCAAATTTTTTAGCAAGCAGGGCAGTCTGAAATATCTTTATTCCACCATTTGGGCTTATTATTATGGCCTGGACGCCGTATTTTCGATGGTATGCAGTCTTGCACTGCTTTTAGGTAAGTGGTTTCGAATAACTTCCAAGATGTATTTATGTCGTTATTGTTAATTAAAAAGCTCCAGTCAGTTTCTTTAAACATAGCTCTAAGTTTATGGAAGTTTGCTTTCTTGAAATTAGGGACTTTTTCGATGCTACTATTTGGTTCGTTACTAGTAAACTTTAAAGTGAAAGTTATCGTACGATGGTCGCTGTTACTGAATTCATCACCAACATTCAAATTCTCTATCAATTCTTCTTTTGTTGCAAGTACAATGTCAAGAACGTTATTACCACGGGTCGGCGTTCGAACAAATTGATAAAGCGAATTCTCTTGCAAGTTCGTATACAAGTCATGTCCGGAGTGTGAAGTAAGAGTATCGCCCCACTTGGTCACAGGTAAATTAAAGTCGCCAAAAATTACGGTATCTTATGAGTTACATACATCTGCAATTTGTTCGTAAATTTCTCGGTCAGTTTGCACTGATTGAGCTGGAGGTCTGTATATTAACGCAAGTATTATTTTTGTACCTTTATTATTCTTTATTAGCACAAAAGATGTGTCGACGTTCACAATTTGAGGTTTTGACACGAGGATCGGGTTAAGACTTTCTTTGATATAAAATTAAAACGGCCACCTCCATTTTTATTTATTCGGCTGTTCTCAAACATTACATAACCGGGAAGTGAATACTCTGCTAAAAAGTCTCTATCTTCTGTATTGAGCCAAGATTCTGTTATGCCAATCACATCATAATTTTCTGTAAACACTAGTTCCTCTAAATCTGAAAATTTATTGCGTTTGCTACGAGCGTTTGCATAGATAACCTTTAAAGTTGCGGTTTTAGAACTCACAGAACGTTCTTTCATCGAATTTTTGGTTCTGGTCGGATCTACATTTACATTCATGGCTGTCCTCGGTCCTCGGTCGTTATCCCTGGCGGTTTTGAATTTGGGTCGTGTTGGTGGAGCTTTATCCAAATTCGCGGTTCTTGACGGATTAGTATTTAATTCCTTTGTAGGTTGCCGTCCTCGCTGTCTTCGGTCCTCCTTCCTGGTTGTCCTGTGCCGAGTCGATTTCTTCTCCGAAAATCCTTCACCGCATCGTTGAGAAGACGCCCAAAACGTGCTGCTCCCACCTGGTTCAGATGAACTCCATCGTCCGAAAAACAAATAGTCATCGTAGTAGAAATTGTCCCAGGTGTCGACGAATCCCACGTTCTCCTTCCTGCAGAGGTTTGCTAGACAACGATTTGTGCTGGTGGCTATGTTGTAAAATCGGCTCTCTACACCGAGCCGGGGGGACGATTCCTGAGACGATGATCCTTGATGACTTCTCCTTAAACGACTTGATCAGCTGCTGGTACTTTAAAATCAAATCTTCCGACCGGGTTCGCTGTACATCGTTGGATCCAACGTGGATGACGTACATTGTATTAGCAGGGGCCAGCTTTGATACTTCGTCAACTGCTGCAACTACGTCATCCACACCACCACCAGGGATACAAAAACGCTTCCTGGTCTTAGGTGCCATGGCGCAAAACTCTGTGAGCTGACCACGTATCATCGAGTCTCCCACGAGCCGGACTTCTTCTAGTTCCTCTTCGTCATCTGAGTCGTGAGTATCTGGAAACGGTTTTGACACTCGGTAATCGGTATGTGTTTCCTGGTCTTGGGGCAAACGTTGTTCCTCACGACACGGAAGTTGTCTTGAGGGGGAAGAGAGTCACTATTTGTATCTTGAGTATCGGAAACAGCTGAAGTGGCTACTGTAGGCGTTGAATTGTTGGCAGTTGACGTTGGGGCGTTGGTGGCTGCTGGAGTTGCAGTGACAATTGAAGTTTGTGGTACTCCAACGTTGAGTGTTACAAACTCTTGGAGTGATTCCAGCTTCATGGTGAGGACGTTGATCTTGTTGTAGGCTTCATCTAATTTCACTGTAAAATTCTCTCGTTGCTGGCAGAGCCGGCAGACTTGAAGATCGACAGTAGCAAACATGGACTCACCAAACCTACCGGCGCAGTTCGCACAAGCGCGAGGCATGGTGACAGTCACTTTCTTCAGATCACTTCACTCACTTAAAAAACACTTCACTCACTTTAAAACACTTCACTCACTTTAAAAACACTTCAATCACTTCAACCGAAAACAAATATGCTGAAATACGCAGAAATAGGTTATCAGGGGTGATAGCCTAACCGAAAACAAATATGTTGAGATACACAGAATTAGGCTTCCATCGTCCCGATAGCCTAACCAAAAAAAAAAAAAAAAAATTGAAATACGCAATAATAGGCTACCAGCGTTGAATAGCCTAACCGAAAATAATAAAATTGAAATTCGCAGAAATAGGCTACCAGGTGTGATAACCTAACCTTAAACAAATATATGTATAACAGAATATGTAACTAAATATACAATTCACCAAATAGAGATTATATAAAAATAAAGTGTGACTGCACACAAGGGGTTAATATATTGTATCAACAGATGGCTCTGGTGTCACTGTAGCCTAGTAAAGCAGTAGCCTACTCTTTTTAGATTAAAAAAGTGTATCAGTCAAAGGTTATTACAAGATCGTGCAAGCAACAACTAAAATTACAGATATACTGTATACTGTATAGCTACAGTAGGATACTAAATACAATATCTACAAGAGTTAATAATAAAACAGATTGGCTGGCTATAGGCTAGGCTAGGTTTGGGTTAGGTTAAAAGCTTGGCAGGTTGGGTTAGGCTAGGTTAGTTTGTACAAATACCACCCTTAGCTTAAAGTAAAATCAGTCTGAGGAGAAAAAGTCAAGAATATATCTAGGGGGAAAAGATAAATGAATGCACTTAAATTTGGTACAAAATTTGCTGGAATTTAATATGTATAATCCCCAAAAAAAGTTTGTTTACAAAATGGCGTCGGCGTTAGTCCCTGTAGGCAGGTTAGTTAGTAAACAATATTGTTTATTAGCAAATTAATATGCAAAGCTTTACTTACATACAAGGCAGTTAAATGGATACTTACTACAGTAGGTAATGGGTTAAATTAGGGGCTACGATTTTATATAAAATAGTAATAAGAGAGCGTTTGTTTACAAAGCAAAACAAAACAATAGATGGCGCTAGTGGCGCCCTGTCCGAGCAGGAGTCTTGTGATAAACACAAAGTTTAACAGTCAATACACAGCGAAATATCGTGCAGTGTTACTTACTAAGCTACAGGATGGTTAAACGTGCTCTTAACCACCTTTCATGCACAAGAATGAAGAGGATGAGTAGTTAATACTCAAATTATGATCGATATCGTGAGAGCGTTGACAGAGCGTCTGCAGCGTCTGGCGGTAGCACGAGAGAGGGGAGAGGGAGGGGGTTTGCTGGAGAGAGAAAGGTGGAGGGAAGACGTATAGGGAGGGGAGGGAAGGAGGGAGGGATTGTGGAGGAAATTGAAATGGAAGAGGGAGTCGGGAGTTGAAATTGATGAAATGTGGTTGGATAGGGAGGGAGAGTTATAGTGGGGAGAGAGAGAGAGAGAGAGAGAGACGGGGAGGGGAGAGAGAGAGAGAGAGACGGGGAGGGGAGAGAGAGAGAGAGAGAAAGAAAGAGGGTTAGAGTTAGAGAGTGAGTGTGAGATTCAGAGAGAGGGGGGTAGAATTCTAAGTGAATAGGAAATTGGATAGTGGAGAGAGAGAGAGAGAGACAGACAGTTAGTTAAAGTTAAAGAGAGAGAGAGTGAGAGTAAGATTCAGAGAGAGGGGGTTAGAATGCTAAGTGAATAGGAAATTGGGTAGTAGAGAAAGAGAGAGAGTTACAGTTACACAGATATTCAGACCACACACACCTTGCGTTCCCAACTAGGTGATCCGGCCTTAAAACTACTAGATAGGGACAGTTTATAGTGAAAGAATAGGAGTCAAGTAGAAGGCTCTCTCCCCACCCTCCGCTCCCTCCGGCTATAAAGTCGTACCGGAAAATAGGATGCAGTGTAACTTTACAGGTCAAGAAATGCCCACAAGGAAAGTTTTTATATAGTATAGGAAGAAATTAGTTTGAAAGGGAAATTATACGTACCTACTGATTAATTCATATTAATCCAATCTTTTCTTAAACGTATCAATTGAATTACTGTCGACCACTTCCTATCTATCCTAAGCTATCTATCTATTGCCTGACGCCGTGAACCCCGAAGGGGTGGCCACGAACGAACCGCCCCATGCACATCTGTCCCCAGTCAGTCGACACCCCTCCTCCCAACAAGCACCGTCTTCATCCATATACTTCTTCACTCCATCCTTCCACCTCTCTTTCGGTTTACCTCGCCCTCTATGTCCTACCCGTGGCCGGACGGATTGCCGACGGACATTTGGCCGAACGGTTAGGTTAAGTTAGGTTAGGTTAGGTTAAGTTAAGTTAAGTTAAGTTAAGTTCTGTCGGCCAAATGTCCGTCGGCAATCCGTCCGGGAGCCGTCCTACCACCTCGCTTTCGTACACCCTTTTAGTAATTCTCTCGCTTCCCATACGTTCCATATGGCCGAACCATCTCCAGGTGTTCCTTTTCACACTTTCCAGCACATCTACCTCCACACCACACCTCCTTAGTTCCTCATTCGTCTGTCTATCCCTTCATGTAACTCCCCACGCACTTTTCAAGTAACTCATTTCCACCCCTCTCACTCTTGGTCTGAGTTTCTCTACCAACGTCCATGCTTCACTTCTGTAAGCCCATGTCGGGATTACCACTCTGTCATGCAAGGACTTCTTCACTTCCATACTGACCACCCTATTTCTTGTTACTGCTTTCAGCGTTCCTACAACCCTCTTCCCCTGTTGCACCCTCTCCCGCACTTCTTCATCCATACTCCCATCTTTACTCAGCACACTGCCCAGATATTATAAATGAGTTTGTGTCACATCTAAGGATGCCATTATTCTAATCAATTTCATTCCATTACCTCGGATTGCAGCATTGTTATTATTCGTGAACAGTGCACTGATATCTACTCTGTCAAATCCTTTAAGTATCTTAAAACACTCGATAAGTTGGCCTCGCATCCTCCTTTTCTTTAACGAGAACAAATTTAATTTCTTTAAGTTTTCATAATATGGCTTGTTTTTCAGAGAGAGAATTAGTTTAGTTGTTCTACGCTGCACAAATTCGAGTTTTGTTAATGTCTTTCTTGAGAGAGAGAGAGAGAGAGAGAGAGAGATATCAAGGGTATAATAAGGGGCATGAACAAAATATATAAGATTTTTGGATACAATCATATTTTATTTTCTCCTTATAATAGATGGGTATATTACTACCAATATACCACTAAAAGGGCATATTATTATGCACGCTTAAGGGGAAATGGATCGTTTTTCTGCTCCACCTTTTTTCTCGTGTTTATCCCCATTACTTTTCAGATTGTAAGACGTTCGGCCCATTAGTTTGGCGATTTTAAGACCTTTCGCCCCATTTTTTTTCAATATTAGGACTTTACGTGTCATTTACGTGTCGATTTTTTCCTGGCGAGCGATAGCGAGTTTGTAGTTTAAGAGGAATCGGCCTTCACCCGAGACATTTTTCTATCGAAAAATTTACAAATTTATCTTTAACCCTCAAGCCGCGGGGCCCGACATGTCGGCCGAGAGAATAATGGCCACCCCTGCGGTGCCCGACATATGTCCACGCGTTGGGAGGACAATAGACGGGCTCTGACCGTTCAGCACGGCCGTAGTGCCGCGACTGGGCTCCCCACCACAAAATTCCACACCCACGGCCTCGCGAGACCAGGAAAAAACTCGGGAAATTACCGTAGTTTAGGGTTTTTCACCTCTCGTTGCGCGATTGCTACAGAATAACCTGTGGTCGTACAAGGATGATTCAGGTGTCATTGGAAAGCTCTATTATCGCCCTTTCACGGATACATAATTGTATTACGCTCTGGCTCTTGTTTATTCATTAAAAAGAGCATGGAATGAAGCTCGTTTAGGGTAAATATGCCCGCCTGGCAGGTAGAAGTTACAAACATCCCCGTCGGTTAAGAGTTAAGGATGGTCTTGGGCGGGTGTTTTTTTAAAGTTTGATATAGATCTAGGGATGAAACTAAAAATAAAAAGGTAAAAAGATACACACATGAGCAAATAAATACGCTCATCCCCCCTTGATTTACCCCTTTTAAATAATGATAGGTAAGCTTCTATAATATTAGTTACAAGATCAAGTCAATCATTCAACCCTATCCTAAGGCTTTTCCAAACCATATTATTCAGAGGGTATGTTGAGATAGTATTTGCCCCTTTGAGTCCTAGAGGTAGATTGTAAGCCAAAGAAAATCGTCGAATGGTAACCAGAACAAGAAAGAAATTACACCAGCACGAAAGGGTGTATTAATATATATATACTTTATTACTAATTAAAATAAAATGAAAATATATAATCCCGTGTC
>CM064513.1:89311956-89336946 GCA_032716605.1 Paralithodes platypus
AGCATGGGGCTTAATATCTTGTCTAGATCATACCGTAGCTATAGGTAGTACCAACGAACTTGACAATAATCATGACCCCTTAACTTCTCATAACTCAAAAGGGCCTAGAGCCCTAGAGCAAAGTGGCTGTAAATATCCTCACCTATTTTCTGGTGGGCTCTTTCCAAATGATAGAAATGTCAGCTCAATTCCTTTCATTCATTTTGAGTTATGAGAAGTTAAGGGATCAAGATTATTGTCAAGTTCGTTGGCGCTATACCTATAGTACTGATTTCGATATGATAACAAATATGGCAATTCAGTATATTCAGTATACATTATAGCCTACAGATGAAGATCACATTCCACTGACCTTCACATCTAGTTTTAATTAACCCAGTCAAACAACAATGTAAATCCAAAATTGTCATGGGGTGGGCTTGGTGAGGAGGAGTGTGAGCAATTTTTCATCTTAATCCCTTCTGTACCGGCGAGTTTTTTTTTTTTTTTTATTTCAGCTATATATAGACGATTTTGTGAAGCTTAGGAAAGATAATATGGTAGCTAAAAGGATTAATCAAGAGTCTGTAGCCTTTTAATGGGTAGACTACCGGTACTGACAGCAAACCCTTCTCTGTATCCTCCTACTATCTCTATCCTCAGTACTCAGCCGTGAATACTTGAATGATAAAATTATACCGACACGATGGAAAAACATTTTTGTGATGACACAACAAGTTGGATTGTCTGGAGTTCTCTTCAGGTGTGTCTGTTTGACATACCTAAACAGGACTCCAGAGAGAGTCCACACTTGTCGTGCCATCACAATAACACGTTTATCCGTCATGTGGGTATAATTCCTCCACATATGCCGTACATCCGTAACCAATAACTAACCTACCATTAAAGAATCCATAACATAAACAAAACCATATTATAAACATCTTCCTAATATAATAAACTAAATAAAAAACAGTATTTTGGGCATCAGCTTCCAAAACATCTTAATCAATAACACACACAGAATCATCTGCCCTGAACTTCTTAGCGTTCCCAACCTCATCTATGTCATCTGAATCCCTTTGCCTCTTCATTGCACTCACTGGCTCGACAATAGAACAGACTGCATCATCATCGTCTTCCCCACCAGTCTCGCTCTCTGACTCACTACAGCTGGAATCAGACTCATAGTTCAATGGAGATTCGACAGGGCTATTCAAGATATGAAGACAACAATCCAAAATGCAAGATAGTTGTTCATATACTACCAGAAGGCTGGGGCGGTGAATGGCCTTTCTACGCTTCATAGCCCGTACTAGAGTTTTTAGTGAATCAGCTATTTTAAGGAACTCAGTATCGATGTCGACACCCTTCATGATTCTGTCAATCATATCACCGAGCGCCCAAGTGTCGCTGTGAGTGGAACTTACGTCACCAAAAAATAGTTCCGGTGCGTAGTGCTTGCACTTCTTATATCTCGCTCCAATTCCAGTGGGGAAACGTGAGTTTGGCCCTGGGGAGCTAGCCAAACCAAAATCTATTAAAGATACTTGCAAGTCTTCTGAACCAGTTTCAAAAAGCAGATTATCGGTTTTCAAATCATTATGAATAACATTTTCTGAATGGATTCGACAAACCTCATAGACGACACTCTTTAGTATGTTGAGCCACATCCAGAACGGGGTATCATTGTCCTCTAGCAACTCGTGGAGTGTTTTCCCCGTGCACATGGACATGACAATCATAGGCTGGTCCGACGCCACAGCGTACAACACTGGGGCCCCACCAATGCCATCCAAACGGCTGAGGATTTGGGCTTCACGGTGGAAACGAGGGAGGTGGAGTAGCATCTTACCTTCCTTTAGGCAGGCTGGTTTGCCATCATACTCAACCTTGGTGACCGAGCTATAGGCCCCACTGCCTAGCACCGCGCCAATTTTCGAGACCTTCGCCCAGATCTCACAGCTTGTTACTACTCTGTTGGCCATTGTGTTTATATTATGCTGGTGATTACACACAATTTGCATGTACCATACAGTAAGTGTGTATTGAGAAAATCACAATAAAAATGCAAATAAACAAGTTAATGCGAAATTTATCACCAATGCCTAATTGCACAGGTGACGCTCACAACAGCCAATTTGAATATGAGTCTCTATCGAGCGATCTGATACATGTAACAGCCTAAAATATCTACATAGCTGCTTGTTGCTATTCTCGTCCACATTAATTTATTACTTAACCTTGTTTATTGTATGTAAATTAATTCTGATTAATAAAAAAACAAAAAATAACTGGAATAACTTGGATTTACTTGTAAATAACTATATAATGTTAAGGACATTAAATGATTATACTTTGGTTACCCATTCAAAAGAAATAGTTTTCTTAATTAGTGTATAAGAAAATGGACTTTATATCGATAACTAAAATATAAAATACTCACTGCGATTTGCGTATATATGACTTTATACGATGATGTTATTAATCCAATGGGCTATCTACGGGGGGGGGGGGGGGGGGGGGGCACGTACCCTCCCTAGAGACCCTATAGTAACAAAGATCGGTCAACCTCCGCCATCTTGGTGCCACTGCTGATGTTTTCTTCTCTTTACACTTGAGGGGAGATTTCCGCGTGAATTATATTGTATTCTTTTCATGACTCCTTTTTTCCTTATGTTTAGCCCCCACTTCTATTATATCCCCTCTAATTCTACGTCTCTCTAACCGATGTATGTAAGCATAATTTCTTCAACTTTTATAGATTTCTAATATTATAGATAATTTTTGTCATTCTTTGCTGCAGTCTCTCCAAGGAATCTATGTCCATTCTGTAATAGGGACACCAAAATTAAACAGCATAATCCATACGTGGTCTTACTATAGGTAGCGGCAACGAATTTGACTGGATTGGTTGTTTCTCCTCCAGCCAATCACGGGTATTCCAGGATTAGTCAACCTGGTTCTTGATTTTCCAAGCTGGGTGATACTCTCGTGTGTTTCAGTGTCCATGTTTCCGATTTCCACCTCCTTTTTTGTTCCGGGCATTGGGGCAAGCGTCTTGACCAATGCAGTAGCTGGCATTTTGTGATGTATCATTTGGAGAGCTCTTTCCCAGCCAATGGGAGAGCGTCGAGGTGGATGGGGAAGCTCCACCCCGTTCCAGGAGCTTCCAGTTGAGGAATCCTGGCTATCTACCACTAAAGGGTTGAGTTGGGAGTAAGTGATTGTGGGGGGTTGGGAATCTTTATTTGCATTATCCCAGGAAGCCTGTGCCTTGATGGTTCCTTCCGAGGCTGTTTGAAGGTTCTGGCCAAATTCCACACACACACACACACATATATATATATATATATATATATATATATATTATTTATTATTTTTTTGTTCTATGTGAGTGAGGGAGACAAAAGGCAGAACTGCCTGTAGCAAGTGCCTCTCCCAGAGTTGAAAGAGTGACAGGGCCAAAATCAAGGAAAGTTCGAGCCAAAATGCCTGGACACACAGAGTTTGAAGCAATTTAAGTCATAGGAGGAGGGAAAGACTGATTCTGGGAGAGAGTTCCAGAGCTAAGCAGTTGAATAGAAGAAAGACTGAAAAAAACATTTCACTCATGGGTTGGAGAGTTGCACAGAGTAGGGGTGGGATTGTGTTCCAAGACTGGTACCACGTAGCCTACCCTACATAGAGGAGGTGGTAGGCCTATACACTGGGAGAGCTCTGAGGAGCACTGATTATTGTAGTAGCGATAGAATAGCGAGAAAGATGCAACATTGCGGCGAAGAGAGAGAGTTTGCAGAGAGTTGGTGAGTAGGCGGGAATTAATTATACGAAAGGCCTTCCTTTCTACTTTTATCTAGGAGTGCGGTGTGAGAGGATCCTCCGGTTCCTCCCCACACATGTGAACAATATTCAATACAAGGACGCGCTGTACAGAGCAAAAAGCTGTGCAGGGGTAAAGAACCCTATGAGGCAGTTGAGCACACCCAGCTTCTGGGAGGTTGCCTTAGCAAGACTGGTAATGTGGTCCTTCCAAGTGAGAGCAGAAGAAAAAGAGACACCAAGAATATTGAGAGAAGATGAAGGATTGATTTTTGTATTGTTGAAGAACAAGGGATAGTCCTTTGGGAGTTCCTGACGGGTAGATAGATGGAGAAATTGGGTTTTGGAAGCATATTAAAGGCAACAAGGTTTTCTCTGCCCCAATTGGAAATAGTAGTTAGATCAGAAGATAAGTGTTGTATGGCTTCATTACGTTTGTTTTTGAGGGATTGCTGGCTGGGGCGTTCTGGAAAACTAGTTGAATAGTGCAAGGTAGAGTCGTCTGCGTATGAATGGATGGGACTGGAGGTACAGTTGAGAAGATCATTTATGATAATTAGAAAGAGCTTAGGAGATAGGACAGAGCCCTGAGGAACACCGGAGTTGATAGGATAAGGAAGTGAGTGATGGCCGTCCTCAACCGCAGCTATGGAACGGCCGGAAAAGAAATTAGAGACAATGGCACAGATGGAGGGATAGAAACCGAAGGAGCTAGGGTAGTTTAGAAATTATAGGTTTGACTCCTGTAAGGAGATAAAGAAAACCTAATATTTAGTAGTGGCCCCGTAATCATTGACGAACATGCCTATTAAATAAGGTATCCTCTTCAAACACTAATTCGCCGTAGTTTGAATCTACCGCGCAGAGCATTTAAAATCTGAGGAGCCTTCATCATGAGCGCACGCGACCTCACTCATGGCTTCAGTCATTATGAATTGGGTTCTCACTACGAAAAAACTTTGTAAACAATAAAAACAAGAAGAAAATAAGAATAACTATCCAATAAGCTTTCCATCATATCGTGGATGTACTTGTGTGGATCTTTGACCAGACGCTGATTCAGGCGTCATTCTTCCTTCACTGACATATCAAGTAAACCAAAATTCTTAATACATCAACGAATGGGAAGGGGATGGTCGGGAGGGCCCCAGTCGTCAATGATTACGGGGCCACTACTAAATATTAGGTTTTCTTTATCTCCTTACAGGAGTCAAACCTATAATTTATTAGTGGCCCCTCCATCATTGACGAACATGCCTGATTTCTAAGACTGGAGGGGGACATTCGTAATCATATCATAACTCTAGAAAAGCAGATAATCAAACCACCACATAGTATTCTTACTTCGAAAATATATTTAAACATGGCGCAGCCCATATATATACAAAAAAGGGGTTCAAGCAGGTGCGTGCTTCAAAGAAGCCTGCTTGACAAAAAAGGGTAACTCTGGAGATTCCGCGAACAGATCTGTAGTTACAAAGGCACCCCACTCAACGAGTGGTGACAAAAATAATAAGTTATAAGTTTATATGTGCACATAATAAACCCCATTATATTCGTGGAAATGTTTCACAAACGATCTCCACTTGTTTAAACTAAATTGCTTTCACAGCTAAAACTACTATAACAACACTGTTGTTTGTACTAACAATGTACTAGCAAAATTTCTCGCCCTGAACAGAACAGAGAAATATTCATATCACATTATCCATTATTTGTCTCCCAGCTCTTACATTCCGGCGGGGTCTAGGGTGTCCTATGTTACACTGACTGCACCCCCCCCCCCCCCCCCCTCCTTGTTGAAAGTAAACAAAAGTGACTGAAGGGCCACCTAGACCCTCTGCCTTAAAGCTATACATGGTAAGGAAGGTTTGTCTAGAGCAACTGACAAGTATCTAGTCAAAAACGTATGATTAGACGCCCATAACTGTGTGGACGAAATATCTTCAACTGAAAAATTCTTCAAGAAACGTAAAGAGGCTGCCCAGTTGCGTAAATCGTGGGCCCTACCCACAACGCCGGGATTACTTTCTTTAATGACTTCGACTAGAAGAGAAGCTAACCTCTGTTTCAGTAAGCGTTTGCCCGTGCTCGCTACCCATAAAGCACCTTGGGGGTTTAGAGGAGCTACTCTCAAATATTTGGTTAGAGCTTGCACTGGACATAGATTATGGTGCACCTTTCCCCTTTTTAATGCCGGCACAGTGAACTCAGAAAACACGTGCGCACTGTGCTCATTCTTGGCTACAAATCCCGGGGAAGGTGCAATGTGAATACATTCATTAAGCCTACCAAACCTAAGGCAATTAGGTGTGTTGCTCATCGCCGCCAGCTCAGACACTCTGTTCCCAGTGGCCAAAGCCAAAAGGAATACAGCCTTTTTTAAAAGTAACACAAAATCTGCAGTATTTTGGTACAGACGAGAGTGAAGTAAAGACAATGCCTTGTTCAGAGACCAAGTAGGCATGAGCTGACGGGGAGGTGGGCGGAGTTTAAAACATGCTCTCATAAAACCTGTTTCCTCCGCCACCGGTATGGAGAGACCTGTAAGGTCTAAAAAGGGCACTCTAATCGCAGTTAAGTGATTTTTCCACGTTACCACAGATAAACGTTTCTGCTCAAACAGATAATTCAAATAATTAAATACTAACGCCACTGAGGGCACAGTCTGTTCTGTTCTAATGATCCCAGAAGTAAAGGCTTGCCAATGTGACTGATACTGTCGTTTCGTAAACTGAGTATATTGATTGATTAATTTATTGGTCACATCTCTACCATATGGTGCTAGCCACTTGGCCTCCTGAATGTCCATAATGCAAAAGTCAGCGAGGTCGCTAGGTTGCCAATCGTGTCTAAGTGGAAATACTCGACCGGGGGCGACACCGGGTGCGAGCACCACGTCTTCAATTGCTGGTACCATAACTGCGCCGGCCACAGGGGCGCGATTAGCGAGACCAAGCCTCGATAATCTCGTAGTTTGTTCACGACGTGGCACATTAGTGACGCGTCTGGCGGCGGAAACAGATAGATGGAGCTCCATCTGTTCCAGTCTGTCACTAGGGCATCCGGCCCCCCTGCCAACGTTTCCGTCCGGCGGGTGAGGTAGAGAGGGAGTTTGTGAGTCCCCTCGGACGCAAACAGATCCACCTGTGGATGGTAGAGCTCCGCAATCATTAGGTTGAAAATGGGTTGCTTGAGCTCCCATTCTACTGTCGTGCTCTGTCTCCGGGACAGAGCGTCTGCCCAGACGTTTGCTACGCCCGGGAGATAAGATGCGTGAAGATAAATGTCTAGCCTGTTGGCTAGAGTAAAAATCTCTTCCGACACGTTTAGCAACTTCCTTGATCTCGTTGAGCCCTGCTTCTGAATACAGTGAACTGCATTCAGATTGTCCATTCTGAAGGCCACCGACTTGCCCCGCAAAGTAGAGCCGTGAGCCTGAAGGAAATACAAGGGGACTAGTAATTCTTTGACATTGATGTGGGAGATTTCTAAGTGGGACCAAAGCCCCTGACCCTGGTGCCCCTGGCTTGGCTGAAATCCCCAACCTATCGTGCCTGACGCATCCGTGTCTACCCATACCGTTGGCGGAGGAGAGGTCCATGACATTACTGAGTGCAGCATTTCCCTCTTCGCCCAGGCTGCCAGTAAGGTGTGGATTAATTTTGGGATGGGCCATAATTTTCCCGCCGGTAAGAGCGAAAAATATTTGTTGCCCTCCAATATTAACCGTTTCACTTTCAAGCGGCCCAACATTACAGTTAGTTGAATCCAGTTGAGAGAGCCGACCAGAGACTCCCAGACCCTCCGTGTCGTAGTCAGACTGTGAAGAAACCTGAACAGTTTCCTGCGAAACCTGTTGCGATTGTCCACACTCTGGCTCAGAGTGAGAGCTGCTGTGTCCCAAACCAGCCCTATCCACTGAATTACTCGTGAGGGGACAAGGTTTGACTTTACCAGATTTACCTTGAACCCTAGACCGGTGACATGAGTTAAAAGTATGTTGACATGTTTGGTGCATAATTGCTCTGTCTCTGCCACCACCAGCCAGTCGTCTAGGTACCACAGAACTCTGATTCCTTGCTTTAACAACGGCATCAGGGCTTGCCGGACTAATTTCGTGAATAGTCGAGGTGCCAGGTTCAAACCGAATGGCATCCTCTGAAAAAAAACATTTTGGTGCCTGATCTGCAAGGCCAGAAACCTTTGAAATCGTTTGTTGACCGATACGTGCCAATAAGCATCTGTCAGGTCTAGGGAACACATCCAACCCCCCGGCGGAAGTGTTAGCCTGATTTGGTGTACTGTTAACATTCGGAATGACTCGTTGTGAATGTGAAGGTTCAGATAAGACAGGTCGACGACCGGTCTCATCTGAACACTGTCCCGTTTGGGAACCAAAAAGAGCTTGGACGTGAATACAAGGTAATTTGGGGGGACCGGGATGATGACATTCTTGGCAATCATTTCCTGGACCAGTGACTCCACCTCTAAAGAAACAAAATTCGCCGTTGTCGGCTGACGTAAAGTGATGCCCTTGCGTGCCACCATCCGTGCCCAAGTGGTCATTGGCCATGCTCTGTGACACGTTCGAAACGACCCAGTTAGCAGACCAGGGTTCGCCGGCTGTACTACCCTCGGATCCGCCGGCCTTACTACTGGCACCGGGAGTGAGAGAGACCTTAGTTTTTTTACGGTGGTGGAGTTGGCGGTGGTGGACGCTTCGCCGGCTGGTTGGCGTTGGCAGAAGACGGGCCCTGACCTGGCTTAGTATAGCCTCGTCCTTTCTGACCTGAAAACCTACCCTGTCTATGCCTGAACTGACCGTGAGTGGAGGAGGACTTAGGTGGAAGAAAGGGCTTCGATCCCCCCGGCTGAGCTTTAGCGACTGGCCTGGGTTTGGGGAAGGTAAAGGCAGGTTTCTTAGAAGGGGTGGGACTGTGTTTAACGGCCTGAGCCATATTAAAAACCGTTCGCCACACTTCAGGGGACATTAAAGAGGGAGTGAGCACTGGTGACATGACCACCTGATTCGCAATGCGCTCAGGCAGTTTGCGGACTAAGGATATTCTCAGATCTTGTCTCGCTCGTACCGCCTCAAGCAAGGCAGTGCGGACGTCACCTAATGATTGGATTGACGACTGAAGAAGCAGTCGCCGGGACAATTCAACCGAATGTCTGGCATCCGCGTCTGCGATTGCCTGAGTGGACCGGAGTAAAGACTTAGCTACCTGTTGAGACACTATGTATTGAGAGAATAGGCGAAAAGCTTTCCCCCGTAGCCTAAATTCTCGGTCTAGGTGAGTTGGGGTAGGGGTAGTGAAAGGGTCTTTTAGCTCACAAAGATTAATTTTAGGGGCAGCTAAGAAAGCAAACAAAGCCGAAGGGACTCCGCCGGCAAAACACACTGGCATGGAGAACCAAGAATGAGTATCCTGAGGGATCTGGTGGGAAGTTTTGGAAGTAAATGTGGTAGCAAAGTTTTGAGCCTCTGTCTCCCATTCCACCCAAGGTCCTGGGCCCAACGTCCCCACCCTCAAGACTGGATTAGCCGCCGCGTCTGTGACGGTTTGCAAATCGAGTTCTGGAGTGAGAGCTGACAGTGCCTTAATGTCATTAAACCCATCATGCTTAGACCAGTCAGAAAACAATCTTGAAGCTGAGGCAGGGGGTAAAGCAGGCTTAGCAGTATAAACAAAATAGTCCTGGTGATAATAACTAGGTATAGCCTTGACGTTGACATCCAGCACATTCCCCGAAGTATCCAAGGCCCTTAATTTCTTAGATTTATTGCCCTGGATGACCCACTCACGCGGCACTGGGAGCTCCCCTGACAAGGTAGGTTGGGCTAGCTCTGGTTTAGTGGGGGTCAAAAGGACCCATGACTCGTCTGGTCCGTAAAGCAAGGGCATAGCCACCTTTTTGAGAGGCGCTCTGTCTAGAGGGGGCGGATTGACATCCGTTATAACCCTTACATTCGAAGTGGTCAATGCCGCTGTAGCAGGCTTAGTAACCACCGAAGGTGACATAGAGGGGGGGTGAGTGATCTGAGGCAAAGCAATAGAAGTTATCAGAGGCCGTACCGTAGAGCTTGGCGTGGGAGCCCCCAAGTCCACTGTGGGAGTTTCCTGCTGTTGGCCAAAAAATCTAGATAAAGCATTATCAAGTAGCCCATCAATTTCCTGTGCAGTGACAAATTGATTTGATGATGAGTTCACTGATGAATCATTAAGATCTTGTGCGGCATCGAAGCCTGAACCTGACTCTTGCCCTTCCATATCCGATATCATCGAAAGCTCGTCTTTGTCATCCTGTTCCTCCTGAGAAGACCCCGCCGAAGCTGGGGTACCATCTTGTCGCCAAGATAAGTTAGGAGGAGAGGAAGGGATCATCGCGTCCCGATGGACGTCAGCCACTGTGTGAATAGTTTGAGCCGGAAGTGGGTGGCCAGGCCCCGGACGAGAATATCGCCAAACACCTAGGCCTTGGCCTCTACTCCCGTGGGAGTCTGAAACACTCCCAACCACTGAGTCCTCTGAACCCTCCAACTCCAGGGTTAAAATGTTAATGGGCAAATCATCTTTAGGTACATGTACTACACTGGACCCTTGAGACCGAACACCAAGCGGCTCGCTTGATGTAGTGACTAGCGCCTCGGACTTCCACCCAGAAGGCCCGGGTTCGCGCCCACGCTCGGCGCATTAAAGATTTTTCACAAGCACTGAGTCGTTACCATCCCTCATGAGCAAAGGGATGGGGTAGTACAGGACCCCAATGGAAATACGCCTAATCGGCCTTATTGAGCTATCCTTAGCTAGCTTAGCATGCGCTAGCTTTAAGAACTATTATTATTATTATTATTATAACTCTGTCTGGGGTAGAGGTATGACGAGAAGCACTAGAAACAGGTGAGTGTCGGTAGGCCTGTTTATCATGGGAATCCTTTTTTGAAGATTTATGGCTGCGGTGTGACCGTGAACTACTCTTTGATTTGGAGGATTTATCGCCTTGACCCCTGTTGGAACTTTCTGTCTTACTCCTCTTACTCGATGGTGAAGAGGCAAGACTGGGTGGCTGGTGTCTAAGGGGTGACCTAGACCTAGATCTCGCCGGAGACGAGGAGACTGTCGCCGGGGGTGTAGGCTCACGGTGACGTTTCGAAGTAGCAGGGGTAGGAGATGACACAGAACCCTGTCCAGTCTCCGCCGGCTTATGACAAGTTACTCGAGAGAAACGTTTATTAGGGGGAGGGTGCTCAAGAAGAAGCCTATCCCAAAGAGGGACGTTGTCACATTGCAGTGACTTATGAGCCACAATCGTAGTATACGCTGACATTTGTTGCCGAACTTCTCGTAAGGCGACCGCTGCGGTCTTATCATTATCTTGGAGGACTTTGACACTTAGTTGGGAGCAAAAGGAACAGTTGCGCATCACCCACAGACCTCTTGAACGGTCTAGACATTTAACACACCTGATACAAAGAGTGTGCGCAAAAAGAGGGATACCGGCACTAAAATGCCCCAGAACGAGAAGCCCACCACAGAAGCCATGAACGAACACCACACAGAAACACCAAAGGAAAGGTCCACAGAACGAAAGGACCAGCTGACCGAGCCAGCCATTTCAGACAGGCCCAAGCCCGCAGGGCTAACAGCTCCAGGACGCACCCACTTACCTTTTCTAAACTGACCATTTTCCACACCTCACGTACACTAACCCTCTCCTAACTCCTAACTCCTAACTACAAAGATGATGAACAGGAATATACATTCATATTAAAAACACCCATGCCCTGTCCCGACGTTGAGCCAATGCCAACACATCAGACAGCCATAATTATATCTATGTATGTTCTTACATCCGAGAAGTAGATGTTATATATCTTAGAAGTTAATACACCCACGCTGTCCCTAGACCTCTTATATCATTTTCCATGACGAGTATAGATATATGTAACCCGTGCCCAGTCGCCCCTTGCATTGTTCCTCTAGTAACTAAGTCTATAATATTAACTGCCACCAGCATTGATACGACATAGCGGCACTGTCCTTGCTACAAAGATGATGAACAGGAATATACATTCAGATTAAAAACATGCCTGTCCCGACGTTGAGCCAATGCCAACACATCAGACAGCCATAATTATATCTATGTATGTTCTTGCATCCGAGAAGTAGATGTTATATATCTTAGAAGTTCAAACACCCACGCTTGTCCCTAGACCTCTTATATCATTTTCCATGACGAGTATAGATATGTGTAACCCGTGCTCAGTCGCCCCTTGCATTGTTCCTCTAGTAACTAAGTCTATAATATTAACTGCCACCAGCATTGATGCGACATAGCGGCAGTGTCCTTGTGTCGTATTGTGCCAAGTACAGATCAACCAGGTTTCATCACCTTATTAGGACGACGACTATAATGTCATCGTTCATCGATGTATGCAATCCTTTAGGTTAAGTATTTTATCCGCCATTGTGTTCACCTTTTTCCATTTACTTTCCACAATTGTCATACGTCTTCCCCTTGCCTCCTTCGTATCCACAGTCCACACTACGCCAATTTACTTCGTGTCTTACACCTCTTACCCCAACCAGAGATTATATAAGATAACCTGGTTATCAGTACTGTCATAAGTACCCCGAAACAATAACTAAGTACCCCTACGAACTGCCGCTGTTGTTGATATTTATATTTAATAGAAAACGCAGTTCCCAGGGCCAACTAATAGTATCCATAACCCTCGGACTGATCACATAACTCTATCTTTTCCAGACTCCTATACCACCCCATAGTTGCATTCCCCGGTAGCATTTGGCTAACGTATTCTACTGCCTTTTCAAACTTCCATATCAATTGTAGCCTAATGCCACCCCCACGCCCAGGGACCTTAGGGGCAAAATTTCCCTGTAGCCCTTGAACTCTCCCCCCCCCCCCTCTCATTAAGACACCCGCGCTTCTCGACTCTTGTCCGACCTAGCCTCTCTCTCATACCTCTTGAAGATCCTTGAATTGTCCGTTACTAACGCTCTCCAACCTTTTATATATATACTCCTATCCAGCCTACCTTCACTTAGTAGGCCAGAACAACATTAGAACTTTACTAGCCCCTTGCATGCCATCTATTCTCTTACAACACATTCACAACCCTGCACCCAATGGTCGTCGGTGCGAGGCTAGCCGCCCCGCCAGTAACTAACTTCTATTGCCATACTTCCAGATAAATGTGGCAGAGTTAGCAACCCAGTCTCCACCATATCCAGCAAACCCTACAATTAACAACCAGCCGAGTAAAACCAGCTAGCTAAGGCACCTTCGGTTTTGGTATTAAAGACACCCACATCTGTCTCATACACAGAGGGTTATTACAAACACTGGTGATATGGCAAGCCCCTAGCCACAGCCGCCGGACGACTATCACAGAAGAGAGGGCGCCCAGCTCCCCCTTTTTGCCCACCCGAGGAGGGAGACCCCCACCCCCGCGGAGGTATACCTGGCCCCTGTTTTGACTTTCGAGTCATTGCCAGGTAGCACAGGAATGCTTCCTATCAATGAACTAACCATGAATGACTAACACCTTTACTAACCTCTATTAACTCACAATAAACCATTTACCTTTCTTGCATGCTCTGATCACTAAATTAGCACCTCAGCTATACCATAGAATGAAGATTGAACAATCTAGAGAGACGCTCCTATCACAGCTGTCCCCATCCTCCTCGCAAAGTAGATCCAGTCTCTCTCCCCTAAATACGTCCAGTATAGCCAAAATAGTACCTCTTACTAAGGCTCAGTTATATGAAAATATAAAGGCTTCTTATCGCCCTGTGCCACAACAGTAAATACCATCTTACCTAGTTCCCATATCTATTGAGAGCTCAATTAAGTCCATAAGACTCGAGATCCCTACTGTCTACAGGGTCCAGAACCGAGCCTATAAATCTAACTCCCGCCCCCAGTCAAATCAGTTGAAAGCTAGACACCAACCAGGGGTCACTACCCTGCAGTTAACTTCTAGCTCTGCCCTTGTGTGTTCCGGAGTGAGATCCCAGAGCCGGCAGACTCCGTGGCAGATTTGGATAGAAGGACCTGCCCACGTATTGAAGAACTTCACACATATGGCCCCCCTGGACGGCCGCGGAACCAGTCGTTAGCCCCCAACATCATGTACGCAAGATAACCAGGACCAGACCCATCAGATACTACCCAAGATTCCCTTTAGCAGTACTACATATTACTGTGCTGTTTAGAGATTCACTAATTAATATTTCAACGAAGTGGCTAAGACCTTGCCCAGTGTAATTCATACTTAACCATTCCATTTGGGACGTACTAAGCGATCAGTGCTCTTTAATTAACAGGCGACCTTGACTCTCGTAATTACCTTATTCAGATATTAAAACTCTAGTGATATCTAACGTTCGCCCACTGATTTGCGTTCTATGTATTTCTGAAACAAGGATATAAAACTTAGATCAGTACCCCCTGAGGTTACTAGAATTCCCGTGCTCTAAAATACGCGTGTCTAATCTAGTCTGTGAACTACTACTTGTGCACCAGAGCTACCAATAATAAATCTAACAGTGAATATGAATCTATAAGTAACATTGATGATCTTCGGTATATAAACCTGTGGAATCGAAGCCAGTGATCAGAAGATTAATACCTGAACGTTGGAAGTGGGAGACTAGGCTCCATCCAGATCCACTTATGCTAGTGTTGTTCAATTCTATTGTATTGTCTTACACAAGTATTCTGCAGTGGTATATCAATAAACGTGATCATGTAACTTGCTACCATGTGTTTCTTTGTGTTCTCTATTCCTCATATCTTGTATTGTGCATGCAGCCTTATATACCCAGTCAATTTAGAACTCACATTACCCAAGTTAAACCTGTAGAAAAACAGGGCATAACAGGCACAGGTTGGATTAATGCATAAAGCAAAAACTGGGGCAAAGGTAGCCATGACAGAGACTGGTGGGGACTTACTGCAGGGTCTGTATTGGTCCGCCGGGGCCCAGACCTGGAAAAAAAAGGAAAATTTCCAGGAGTTAATGCTCATAAGGTTAACCCAAAATGATCGCATATAAGTGTTCCTAACCCGCCGGATAACGAGGCGTAATCTCACAATGATTACAGCTCGTTATGCGGCGGGGTTTTCATAAAGATATCCTAATATCGAGACATGTCTTTAAGAAAGTTTTAAGAATACCCTCTGACATAATATAAAAAACCAGTATGGCGTTTATAAAGTCTGTCTGGCGGTGACTGTTACAAGATTCAATTTTGAAAACAACCCCCCACAAAGACGCCGGCCCCTGAAGTATCTAGCAGATTAACACAGGGCAGGCTGATACGAGATCTGACTTCTAAAGAATTGTCACAGAGATTGCCGTATGGTGAAGGCGGTGATACAGAGCCGTATCTCTCAATTAAATGGGTAACTAGCTTGAATTGTAAATTCCGTATTTCCCCTTCCCAGGAGCACCCGCCGGGTGTGGCTAATTTATGAAAAATTACGTTAACCCTAATTGAGCCTTCGATCGCCGTAAGAGTGAGGGCGGCGATACCTATAGTATCACTAAAATGGACCGGTTAACTAAACTGAATTACCAATTCGTTCATCCCACCTTAACAAGGTACACCCGCCGGGTGAAACCTGATGTCTTAAACGTTAACCCCATAAATTCCTATCCCCACTTCTTTGTAAAAGATCGCCGGGGAGGAAAGCCCACAACAACAGCTAGGGTTTTTCCTTTGGTTTGTAAAACCGGGTAGAAAAACTACATAACATATGTTCGCATGAACAATGTTAGATGGGTACCACCAGTCCGCCGGGAATCATAGGGAGCCTGAAACAGGCACCAACACAGAGACGCAGTCTTGGAGAGCCACAGACACCAACTCGCCGGGGACACCCGCCTGATTTGAAACCACGCGTGGCCAAACACGGCTCACGGCCGGAGTTTTTCATGGTGAAACCGAGAAAACCCCGCCGGAAAGTAACCCACCCCGAACAGATACCATCTGAACGCACATAGGACCCGAGAGATAGCCAAGCACGACTAACCTAGGGACCACAATATCATCCGTGGAATTAGCCAATACACAACTAAACCAGGAAACAAACATAGTCCGTGGAATTAGCCAATACACAACTAACCCCGGATACACATGACACAGTAGGACATGTTTATAAAATAAACAAAAACACTTGTACATGTGGCAAAGGTACGAGCGGCTGGCTAGGCCTAAGCAAACGGCACAAGAACTGTTGAGATATAAACAAAAAACACTGGAAATATAACAACAGGAACCACCGCCAACACACCACTGTAGAAAAAACTTCTGACCAAGGGAAGACCGACTCGGGACCCAGAAAAAACTTCACTAAGTGAAGAAAAATACGCTGGGAACGTCAGCAAAGCAACGCTACCTCATCAGAAAGATAAAAGGCAGCAGAATTAATCGCGTAATGAAAGCCGCCTGCATCACAAGCTAACTCAACTATGAAAAAACAAAAAATTTACCTGTCCACAACCGGACCACGAGGGTACATCCGAAATAGATGCCCCAAACACACGACCCAAAATACACTGCACTGCGGGCAACCAGCCAGGACACTCCTGCTATGCATATCCTAACCTTACTCGATACATCCCGGAGTAAACAAATGAGAACAAACTCACTAGGGATGCAGCAAATGCGGAACCAGCGGAGCGTGGAGATACACGTCCAGGCCGGCTGATCGCAGAGCAGAGAAGGAAGAATGACGCCTGAATCAGCGTATGGTCAAAGATCCACACAAGTACATCCACGATATGATGGAAAGCTTATTGGATAGTTATTCTTATTTTCTTTTTCTTTTTATTGTTTACAAAGTTTTTTCGTAGTGAGAACCCAATTCATAATGACTGAAGCCATGAGTGAGGTCGTGTGCGCTCATGATGAAGGCTCCTCAGATTTTAAATGCTCTGCGCGGTAGATTCAAACTACGGCAAATTAGTGTTTGAAGAGGATGCCTTATGTAATAGGCATGTTCGTCAATGATGGAGGGGCCACTAATAAATGAAAGATTTGTGCCAGACCCTACCAAATGCCTTCGATATGTCTAGCAAAGGAGGGGGTATGCGCTGAGTGAGCTCTGAAGAACACTGATTGTTGTAATAGCGATAGAAGAGTGAAAGAGATGCAACATTGCGGCATGTAGAAAGAGATTGTAGGGAACTAGTAAGAGGAAGTGAGTTGATCAGGCGAAATGCTTTTGACTCTTTCGAGAAGTGTGGTATGGGTGGAAACTCCCCACACGTGCGAGCAATACTCGATACATGAGTACACTGTGCCCTGATATAGAGCAAAAAGGTGTGCGTGGTTGAAGAACCCATGGAGCCGGTTGAGCACACCTAACTTTTGGGAAGCTTCTTTAGATAGAGTGGTAGGCTAATATGATATTTCCAAGAAAGGTCGAATGAAAAAGATACATGTAGAATGTTGAGAGAAGATGAAGGGTTGAGTTGTGTGTTGTTAAAGAGTAATTGATAGTCTTGCGGAGGATTGCGACCATTACTAGATCTCAAGTGGCGGTGTCTCTTCCGTGGATTGACCTCTCTATATACTGACTGGGAGCCAAAGCGTCGCATTATTCCTTTGCCCCTCAACTTATCCTTCATAATTGTAAAGGGACACAGGGCCTTGGGTGGGGCTTCGGTGTCCCAGGTATTTCCGCACTCTCCCCAGCTCCTCGACTGGGAGCGGTTTCAGTCACCTGGGCATTCTTAGTGGTAAAGCAGGGAGGGTTCTGTGGGGGCGCTCGGTTATGGCCTTGGCCTTGCTCAGGACCTTGGGGCTGTTTGGTCAGAAAGCCTGGGGAACAACAACAACAACCATGCCACAGCCTGTTATCTTGTACATCCAAATACTCCACGGTGAATAAAGGTTTGGTTTCCCATTAAAGAACACCAGGAACAGTGTGATAGTATGGCAAACGATGTACTGCACACACATGCATAATTCCCACGCCTTACTTCAAGAGGAAACTCCCCCAAAGGATGTCCATGGCAGAAACTTCCTCCAGATTCCCAGACACACCCCCACTGCCTACTCCACACTACGTGAAAATCTATCAAAATGGGGAACTGATAACTTTAACCGAGCTGACATCCTCCTGCTCTCAAGCTTTGAGGTCCATTTACCCTCCATGTTATTCCCAGACACACACAGCCATCGTCACCTAGTAGACACAGACCGACCATCCCCTGACGATCCCACACAATTACCTGGACCTCGGCCTGTTACTCTTTCTATTAATTTCTGCAACATTCGCGGACTCTCCTCTACCTTTCACTCTGTTGAGCACCATCTATCCTCCTATAAACCTGATCTTCTCTTCCTCACCGAAACTCAGGTGTCTGTAGCAACATCCAGCAACCCCTTCTCTGTATCCTCCTACTTTCTCTATCCTAGTTTCAAAGCCAAAGGCGGATGTTGTGCATATGTGCACAACAAACTCACTTGCTCTCGTGTTCCAGATTTCGACTCCTCTGAATTCTCAACTTTATAGCTCAAACTTTCCTGTCATTCTCTTACTAAATATTTCTGTGCTGTCTATCTCTCCCCTAACTCTACCAACTTTCCCAAATTCTTTGACTATCTAAACTCTACAGTGGAACACATTCTATCCATTTCTCCTTTCTCAGAAATCTCCATCTTAGGAGATTTCAACGTTCACCACCGCCATTGGCTCTCCTCTCACGCTACTGATCCACCTGGTGAACAAGCCTACGTCTTTTCTATCCTAAATGACCTAGAGCAGTTAGTTCAGCAACCCACCCGTATCCCGGATCGCATCGGAGATCGGTCCAACATTCTTGACCTGTTTCTAACTTCTAACCCTTCTTCTTATACTGTCGATCTTTTCTCTCCTTTGGGCTCCTCCGACCATAAACTTATCTCTGTCACCTGTCCTATCTCTCCAGTACAGCCACCCGATCCTCCTAGCTGGCGGCGCTTGTGGCACTTTGGCGCTGCCGACTGGGAGGCTCTTCGGCAGTACTTCTTTGATTTCCCATGGAATGATTTCTGCTTCCATGGCCGAGGACCCTCGGAGAGTGCTGAACGCATTACCGAGGTAATCCTATCGGGCATGGAAGCATACATTCCATTCTCTTTCTCTCAGACTAATGCTAAAAAATCTTGGTTTACTCACGCCTGTTCTACTGCTGTCCGCAATAAGGAGGAAGCATTCAAACGGTACTGACGCCTTAAAACTCAAGACTCTCATTCTTCATATGTTTCTGCCCGGAATCAAGCCAAATCTGTTCTTCGACTTGCCAAACACTCTTTCATCAATAATAAATGCACTGAACTATCCAACTCTAGCTCTTCCCAAGCTTTCTGGCATCTAGCCAAAAACCTCTCCAACAATTTCTCTTCCTCGTCTTTCCCTCCCCTTTCCCACTCTGATGGCACAACCATCACTTCTTCCTCTGACAAAGCTAAACTCTTCGCTCAAACTTTTGCTAGAAACTCCACCTTGGATGATTCCGGTGCTATTCCTCCCTCTCCGCCCTCCTCTCTCTTACTTATGCCTAATATCCTAATCTCTTCTAAAGATGTACTTTCTACCCTCTCTGGGCTTAACACTAATAAGGCGTACGGTCCGGACGGTGTTCCTCCTGTTGTTCTCAAAAACTGTGCTTCCGTGCTGACTCCCTGCCTAGGCAAACTCTTTCGTCTCTGTCTATCCTCTAACGTCTTCCCTTCATGCTGGAAGTTTGCTCACATTCAACCTGTCCCAAAGAAGGGTGACCGCTCTCAACCCTCCAACTATCGTCCAATTGCTCTTATCTCTTGTCTTTCTAAAGTTTTTGAAATTATTCTTGCTTCCAAATTTCTTAAGCATTTCTCTTCTCATAATCTGCTCTCAGATCGCCAGTATGGCTTCCTTAAGGGTCGCTCTACCAGTGATCTTCTTTCATATCTTACTAACTCTTGGTCATATTCCTTTCGGGACTTCGGTGAGACTTTTTCTATTGCACTAGACATATCGAAAGCTTTCGATAGAGTCTGGCATAAATCTTTAATTTCTAAACTACCCTCCTTCGGTTTCTATCCCTCCATCTGTGCCTTTGTCTCTAATTTCCTTTCCGGCCGTTCCATAGCCGCAGTTGTGGACGGCCATTGTTCACTTCCTCACCCTATAAACTCCGGTGTTCCTCAGGGCTCTGTCCTATCTCCTATTCTCTTTCTAATTTTTATAAATTATCTCCTTAACTGTACCTTAATTCCCATCCATTCTTACGCAGACGACTCAACCTTACACTACTCCATTAGTTTTTCAGAACGCCCCAGCCAGCAATCCCTCAACGACAAACGTAATGAAGCCATAGAACTCTTAAATTCTGATCTAAATACTATTACCAATTGGGGCAGAGATAACCTTGTTAACTTTAATGCTTCCAAAACCCAATTTCTCCATCTATCTACCCGTCAGGATCTCCCAGCGGACTATCCCTTATTCTTCAGCAATACAAAAATCAACCCTTCATCTTCTCTCAATATTCTTGGTGTCTCTTTTTCTTCTGCTCTCATTTGGAAGGACCATATTACCAGTCTTGCTAAGGCAGCCTCCCAGAAGCTGGGTGTGCTCAACCGCCTTAGGGGGTTCTTTTCCCCTGCACAGCTTCTTGCTCTGTACAGGGGCATAGTGCGCCCTTGTATTGAGTATTGTTCACATGTGTGGGGAGGTTCCTCTCACACCGCTCTCCTAGACAAAGTTGAAAGGAAGGCCTTTCGTATCATTAACTCCCGTCCACTCACCAACTCTCTGCAATCTCTCTCTCTCCGCCGCAATGTTGCATCTCTCGCTATTCTATCGCTACTATAATAATCAGTGTTCCTCAGAGCTATCCCAGTGCATACCACCTCCTTTACGTAGGGCACGTGGTACCCGTCTTGCAACTCAATCCCACCCCTACTCTGTGCAACTCTCCAACCCAAGAGTGAAACGTTACTCTCAAACTTTCTTCTACTCAACAGCTGAGCTCTGGAACTCTCTCTCAGAATCAGTCTTTCCCTCTTCCTATGACTTAAATTGCTTCAAACTCCGTGTGTCCAGGCATTTTGGCTCGAACGTCCCTTGATTTTGGCCCTGTCACTCTTTCAACTATGGGGGAGGCACTCGCTATAGGCAGTTATGCCTTTTGCCTCCCTCAATCACATAGGAAAAAAAAAAAAATATATATTTCCTCTGGGTCCCACAAGTTTTGTTTTTATGTACAGCTAACAGTGAGAATCATAATTTGGCGTCAATGTCCTATGCTACGCTATCACGCTGTTGCAATTACTCTAGGATGGGTCCCAAGCCTTTACGCACTGAATAAAGAGAAAGTTATCTTGGCTCTAAGGGAATATAATATGCATATCAAGTAATTTTGTGGATATACAGCACAATCCGTTTATTTAATTATGAATCTGTTGTCAGCAGCCATTGATTATTACTATTTTGTGTGAGGGTTGGTCCTTTCCAGAGTTAGGTTTGGCATCCTCTACCCAACCTTAGCCATTTCTGTCTGTCTCTTTTCCTGTGTTACTTTTCCTTCTAGGTGCTGGCGAGATCGCCCGATTGGGTGGCACTGCAAGATGGGCTGCTGACAGTGGGGCATTGGCCTGGGGGTGCAAGCCCATGGGTTGATGATCCCCTCCCCTGCTGCCCTCTTCAAGACAAATCTCATCTAACCCTGGCCCTTTTTGGGGCCCGAGCATCTGGAGCAGCCTCGTTCAACCGGACTCGGGACTGTTCGGCCAGACAGTCTGGGGAACTACAAGTCTACAACAACAAACAACAACTCTTATGGGTGTAATGGTGAGAGAAGGAATAATATCCGATATTATAGGTTTGACTCCTGTAAGGAGATAAAGAAAACCTAATATTTAGTAGTGGCCCCGTAATCATTGACGAACATGCCTATTACATAAAGCATCCTCTTCAAACACTAATCCGCCGTAGTTTGAATCTACCGCGCAGAGCATTTAAAATCTGAGGAGCCTTCATCATGAGCGCACGCGACCTCACTCATGGCTTCAGTCATTATGAATTGGGTTCTCACTACGAAAAAACTTTGTAAAAAATAAAAAACAAAAAGAAAATAAGAATAACTATCCAATAAGCTTTCCATCATATCGTGGATGTACTTGTGTGGATCTTTGACCATACGCTGATTCAGGCGTCATTCTTCCTTCTCTGCTCTGCGGTCAGCCGGCCTGGACGTGTCTCTCCACGCTCCGCTGGTTCCGCATTTGCTGCGTCCCTAGTGAGTTGTTTTTTCTCATTTGTTTACTCCGGGATGTATCGAGTAAGGTTAGGATATGCGTAGCAGGAGTGTCCTGGGCTGGTTGCCCGCAGTGCAGTGTATTTTGGGTCGTGTGTTTGGGGCATCTATTTCGGATGTACCCTCGTGGTCTGGTTGTGGACAGGTGAACTTTGTCACAGTTAGCTAGCTTTGTGATGCAGGCGGCTTTCATTACGCGTTATTGCTTCCTTTTATCTTTCTGATGAGGTAGCGTATTTTTGCTGACGTTCCCAGCGTATTTTTCTTCACTTAGTGAAGTTTTTTCTGGGTCCCGAGTCAGTTCTTCCCTTTGCCGGAAGTATTTGCTACAGTGGTGTGTTGGCGGTGGTTCCTGTTGTGATATAATTCAGTGCTTTTTGTTTATATTCCGACATGTTAATATTATCCGTCTGCCTAGGCCTAGCCAGCCTCTCGTAGCTTTACCACATATACAAGTGTTATTGATTTATTTTCTAAATATGTACTACTGTGTGATGTGTGTCCTGGTTTAGTTGTGTATTGGCTAATTCCACGGACTATTTATGTGTCCTGGGTTAGTTGTGTATTGGCTAATTCCACGGACTTTGTTGGGCCCGGCGTTAGTTGTGTTCTGGCTACGCCTCGGTCCTGTGTTGCGTTCAGATGGTATCTGGACGGGGTGGGTTATTTCCGGCGGGTTTTTCTCGGTTACACCATGAAAAAATCCGGCTGGTTACCGAGTTTTGGCCACGCGTGGTTTAAAATCAGGCTTGTTTCCCCGGCGAGTGGGTGTCTGTGGCTCCCCAGGACTGCGTCTCTGGGGTGCCTGTTTCAGGCTCCTTCTGATTCCCGGCGGGTTGGCTGTACCCATCTAACAGTGTTCATACGGACACGTGTTGTTTGTAGTTTTTTCGGTTTTGCAAAGCCAATATAAAATTATGCTGTTGTTGTATTTCCTCCCCGGCGATCTTTTACAAAGATGTGGGGTTAGGAACAATTGGGGTTAACTTTTAAACTTTAAATCACCCGGCGGGTGCAACCTGGTAGGGTGGGATGACCGAATTTACAAAATTAAGTTTAGTTGACCAGACAATTGAGGGATGCATTGTGTATCGCCTCCTTCAACATACGGAAATTTAAGGCACAATTGGGGTTAACGTTTTTTAAACTAATATTCACACCCGGCGGGTGCTCCCTGGAAGGGTGGGAATAACGAATTTACAATTCAGTTAGTTAACCAGACAATTGAGGGATACGTTTTGTGTCGCCGACTTCAACATACGGCGATCTAAAAAGATACTTCGGGAGAAGTTAGATCTCGTATATTTGTCAGGCTTCTCAGTTTTTGATCTACGAGATAATTCGGGGGCCGGCGTCTTTTTTAGTTTTTTTTTTCCAAAATTGAATCTTGAAACAAACACCACCGGAAAGACTTAATCAGTTATAAACGCCATGCTGGTCTTTATATATTATGTCAGAGGGTATTCATAAATCTTTTGGACAAATTAAGATATTCTGAAATCTTTTACTTAGGAAACCCCACCGCGTAGCGAGCTGTAGTCGTTGAGTATTACGTCTCGTTACCCGGCGGGTTATTTAACACTTGTGTGCGAACATGTTTGGGTTAACCTTATGAGCATTAATTCCTGGAAATTTTCTTTTGTTCCAGAGCTGGGTCCCGGCGGGTCTATGCAGAACCTAGAGTAAGTATCCCACCAGTCTCTGTCATGGCTACCTTTGCCCCGGTTTTTGCTTTATGCATTACGCCCTCCTGTTCAGGTATCCCTATTTTTGCGCACACCCTTTGTATAAAATGTGTTAAAATGTCTCGTTTGGTGTGGGTTACCTTTCCGGCGTTTTTTCTCGTTGCTCCGAGAACACGTTTTTGTTTACCGAGTTTTAGTCAGGATGGCTCAAAATAGGTAAGTTACCCCGACGAGTTTGGTCGCTTGAGGGCTCATAAGAAACTGCGTTTTCTGTGGTCGAGCCTGGGATCAGGCTTCCTGTGTTATTCATTGCTTTATGCATTACGCCCTCCTGTAATGTATAGTTTAGTGTGGGTTACCTTTCCGGCGTTTTTCTCGTTGCTCCGAGAACACCGTTTTTGTTTACCAAGTTTTAGTCAGGATGGCTAAAATAGGTAAGTTACCCCGACGAGTTTGGTCGCTTGAGGGCTCATCAGAAACTGCGTTTTCTATGGTCGAGCCTGGGATCAGGCTTCCTGAGTTATTACCGTCGAGGGGGGCTCCACTCAGTTTTCTAGGTGATCAGGCTGACACCTGTTGGCCTTGGTTTTCTCTGCTTTTCAAAGCCATTGAAACAATGCTGTCTGTTTGTTTGGTCTTTACCTCCCGGCGACCTTTTTACAAAGAGGTCTGGGGCAGGTATAATTGGTTTGACATTAATAATAATAATAATAATAATAATAATAATAAAAATATTTATTCAGTTAGCAATTTACAGAGTTGGTACCACATAGTATGTTATAAATATGACATGTACCAGCCTTGCATAATTCCAACTAAGGATAGCCCAATAAGGCCGTTAGGCGTATTTCCATTGGGGTCCTTGTATATAAAACCCGGCGGTTGTACCTTCGGGTGGTTATATTAACGGATTTGCGATTCGAGATAATTTGCCAAACAATTGATTGATACAATAGGGTGTCACGGCCTTCAAGACGGCGATCTATGAGGGCTGGGAGAAGCCGGATTAGAGATTAAGATAGGCTTAGACTTTTTATGGGATAAAGAGATGCCTTAATCTTACTAGTGTTTCAAGTGTAAAGGGTTACTTGAAAGACTTCATCTTTACTAAAGATATGCTTCATCTTTATGAGGATTAAGATGTTATGCTTAATTCTTTTGGACAGATAAAAG